>PITA01002105.1:56788-171533 GCA_004023965.1 Spilogale gracilis | reverse complement strand
AAAAAGGACTAATTGTCAATAATTATCCTTTTATCCAGCTTTCATATTCTCCACAATTCCATTTTATTTTCCCTTCTAAAATTCAACCACTTTGATAATTTGAACCAACAATTCCTAGCTGATAGCCACATTAGTTACCTTCAGTCCTGTGTTCTTGAGTTACAGATAACAAATTACCTGTTTGCCCTCACTCTATGCCCATATTAAAATCTTCACCTGAAAACAGACATTTTGAAAAGATGTTCCACAATAACTTCAAACTCAAAATGGCATAAATCCCAAATCAAAATTATAGCTTTTATAATTGAGCAATTCCAGTTAATCTTTTCTATTTCTGTCAATGGTATCATCTTTCTTTTTTTTTTTTATTTTAAGATTTTTATTTATTTATTTGGCAGAGAGAAACACAGTGAGAGAGGGAGAAGCAGGCTTCCCACTGATCAGGGAGACCGATATGGGGCTCAATCCCTGGGCTCCGGGATCATGACCTGAGCTGAAGGCAGTCGCTCAACCAACTGAGCCACCCAGGCGCCCCCTTTTCTTTTCTAAGATTTTATTTATTTACTTGACAGAGAGAGAGTGCACAAGCAGGCAGAGTGGTAGACAGAGGGAGATGCAGAAGCAGGCTCCCCGCTGAGCAAAGAGTTTGACATGGGGTTGATCCCAGGACTCTGGGATCATGACCTGAGCCAAAGGCACTTGACTGACTGAGCCACCCAGGTGCCAAAATGGCATCATTTCCTTCCTTTCCTTTGCCCTCACATTCTTTTATTAATTTCACGTCTCCTCTTTTCTACTGCCACTGTCCCCTACCTGCAACCCAATCCAGGTATAATCACTTCATAACTGTAACACTTGAAATGTTGGTTTCTCAGTCTTACTCCATGAAATGGGCAAGTGACTTGAGACAGCACCGGTAAAGTGTCACCCAATGCAGAGGGAGAGGTTCAAGTGTGTACTACAATGACTCTGCCAAGGGGGAACAGGAGCTGCCCTATGAAGTGGGCTGGCCCTCGATGGCTGAAGGGACTAGGGAGCTACAATACTGCCCCTGAAAAAGCCACACAATACCTCCATAGAGACCACCACCAAATGCAACCAGATGAATCAGAATGAGGCCAGGGCTATCTCTTCCCTCTTTACAGGTTCCTATAGTAAGAATTCTGCTTCCATTGGCTGGTCGTCTTCCCCCAACTCCAAAAGGGCTAGCTAGAGAAAAAAAGAAGGGATATATTTTAGAGCTTAATTACCTCTCTTTCTTCAGGTAGAACAAGGAGTTTGTGATTAATGTTTTCTGTTGCTTGTATTTTTTTTTAATGATTGAAATTTGTCTTAGTTTCTGGAATAAATTTTCTCTAGCAATCAAAAGTGGCAGAAATATAGGACATCAAATTAGTACATTATTAGGGGACTGTATTTCAGAAGGAAGTAGAAGGGATGAGACCCAATAAGGGAAAAAAAAAAAAATTATGTTTATACCTCAGAGTTGCAAATCCTCAGTAAACCAGTCATACTACTTTCCCAGTCTTCTTTCTCAACATATTCCTAAAATCCTAGGACTTCACTAAAATCTACCAGTCCCTGACCAGTATACTCAAGATTCCTCCAGTCTGCACATTTTCATGGCTTTGATCCCATCTAGAATGTCCTTCTCTTCAGTCTATCCATAGCCTAATTATATTTAAAGGTCCAATTTTAACGCCTCATCTTTCTCCAAATTTTCTCTCATTGTAAGTACAAAAATACATTCATGTAAATGAAAACATACTGCATTTACACTCATTAAGCACACAGTCACAGCCTTCCTTATACACTTTTGAACAGTCTAGTTTTTTTAATGATTTCTGTATCAGCAAGGTGAAACATGACTTTGAACTGAATCACACCTCTTACATCTCCAGCAATAATGATAATAAATCAACAAATATATTCTCCACTACATTTGCATTCATTCTTGCTAATGTTAAATGCTGTTCAGTTCTCAGTGAGGTGGGGTCCACTAGGTTTATACAATGATCTGAAACTTGTAATGTGCAGAGTAAAAGTCTGTTTCATCCCCATGAATATCCGTCTAGGTTAAAAAAACAAAAACAAATAAGCCTGTGTTTATGATTACCTCAGCTTAGACTGTTTTACATATTATCCCTCTATAAACTAAAGATAGCTAAGTTTAACTTCAAAAGACAAGTACTTTCTATACTGTTCATCAGTAATATGCCCCTGACCTCTGAAAAAGTCTTCACGTAAAAGGACATCTGGTAACCACTTAGCATGCAAACTGAGCTTTCTGATGCTCAAATGAATACTGATTGGACACAAAAGGAAAAGTAGATGGGTTAAGGAAAATCTATGTGAATATATGCAACAAAGGTATCACCAAAGATTAAGTAACTGAACTGTAAAAGACTGGTGGGGGAGGAGCACCACAATGAGCTTGATTATATCAACAATTAACCAGGTAACTGGGGGCTTGGGGGGAGGGGGCAGTCAGCTGAGTACTCTTGTGGGCCTCCAGTTGGCCATAGAGATGTGGGCCAGTCTGGTTGTGTCCGAGTTTTTTCTTTGGGGGACAGGGGTAGTTGTCATCAAGATTACAAAGGATCTAATAGCCTAAGAGTAGTTTAAAGGGAGAGGATATAAAACTAGACATTTGTTTACAAGACTGTTTTATTTTTTTTTTTTTTAATATTTTATTTATTTGACAGAGAGAAAGACAGCTAGAAAGGGAACACAAGCAAGGGGAGTGAGAGAGGGAGAAGCAGGCTTCCAGCAGAGCAGGAAGCCCAATGAGGGACTTGATCCAGGGACTCCAGGATCATGACTTGAGCTGAAGGCAGATGCTTAAGGACTGAGCCACGGAGGCGCCCCTACAAGACTATTTTAAATAAGAAGTGCTTGTATAAATCAAATCCCCACTCACATATAAAGATATAGTGATTATATAGATTACAATATCTATTCCTTTTTAGAGGTAAAAAAAAAAAGAACAACACAGGTTATTTGACTTTTTAGCCACACTTACTCATTAGGGGAACATTATATATTTAAAATTTAATAGTCACAAAATTCCTCTCAGTTTAAGCACTTTTTTTTCAGTTGTTTCTGACACAGTACTACAGGACCAATTCACACTTCATACTGTTTCAGTGAAGTGAGAATTGGTTTCGCTCTTACTGGAGCTCATCAGCTGTAGGCAACTGGTCAAGAAACATGTTTTATTTGGCGTAAAGCCAACCGTTATGCACCTGTTTTATTTTTCAATGCAAGAATTCACATTTCTACAAAGTTATTTCCATATTAAGAGCCTTAAAAAATAAAAACAGTCTTTAACAGCTTTTAGTACAACTACTTGTTTTCTTAGTAATTTGTAGTATGAACAATAAAAAACTTACGCTTACTCAATAAACTGCAAATACGAAGGAATCCAATCCAATCCACAGATATTTGGCAACAGATTATCAAACAAACAAGCCTCACACACAAGTGTCACCAAGTCACAAATACATTTCCAAACTATTAATTCATTCACCAAACATGTACCAAGCATGTGTTACGTGCAGGCACTATTCTATATGTTGGGAACATGCATCCACTAGGGAGTTAACGTTTGGGTAGAGTGGATCAATATATATAAAAGCTCTATGTTTAAAAAAAAACAAAAAACAAAAAAGCTCTCTTAAATCTTTTACTCTGTGTTTACAGCATTTTAATATGAACATCTGTCAATGTTCCCTCAGAAGTATGTAAGCACGCATAAATGTTTTAAATCCAATGGAAAAATTTGGCTCAGTTCACCATAAATATTATTCACAACAAATTTTTAAATTACAAACTATACCATATGAATCTCAAACATCACCTGTATATTTGTTAAAATCATGTCTTCACTATAATGGTTTACTGCCTGTTCTTTGTAGGCCAAGTACATTAAAAGGTGTTTCACATATTTCCTAAATAACACTTTGAAAGCAGCATGAACAAAAGAATAATTTATCTGGCCAGTTCCAACAAGGTTCTGATATGGCAATTAAAATCAGAAGCAATAAATCCCACCAAAAATGCATCCACAGTCCAACATAATCTGACCACAATCCCAAATAAGTAACTTTTGATGGATGTTACCTTTAATATACAAACACATTCTTGGATAAAGTTTTTAAACATAGAATAAACTAATAGAACAGAAAGGAACCTGTGTAAAAAAAAAAACAAAACCATGTGAAAACCTTGTTTGACATGATGAAAATCTCAGACACTGAAGATCACAGGTAACTTTATGCAATTCAGATTAAAAACTAAAAAAAAAAAAAAAAAAAAAAAAAAAAAAAAAAAAAAAAAAAAAAAAAAAAAAAAAAAAAAAAAAAGACTAAAAACAAAGCTAGCTATTCCAAAGAACTCTAAGTTCTATCAAAAGGGAGAAATATTTTGTATGGTACTCACATTCTAATTAAGTCTGTAGGTAAAATTTAACTTTAATGAGTTTCCTTTATGTGAAACATGTCCGTAGATTTTAAAAGATGCCTTTATCCTACC
Organism: Spilogale gracilis; assembly: GCA_004023965.1. Lineage (NCBI taxonomy): Eukaryota > Metazoa > Chordata > Mammalia > Carnivora > Mephitidae > Spilogale > Spilogale gracilis. The sequence goes on along the minus strand of PITA01002105.1, from coordinate 167,000 downwards.
AGTTTAAAGAGTATGAAGCCAAGGTCAATTATCCCTGTAGGGGTTTGTTTAGCTTTGCACCTAAGACTCAGGGGAGAGTAAATTTTATACTTATGTGCATTAAATTACAAGAAAAGATGTCGCAAAGACAGACTCAGGGGGTGCCTGAGTGGTGCAACTGGTTGAGCGGCTGACTCCCGGTTTTTCCTCAGGTTGTATTGAGTCCTGAGCTAAAGCCCCGCACAGGGCTTCACGCTCAGTGATGGAGCCTGCTGCAGATTCTCTCTCCCCTTCCCACTGCCCCTCACATTCCGAACCTCACTTGCTTGCTCATGCTCCCTCTCTCTCTTAAATAATCAACCAACTAATCTTAAAAAAAAAAACAAAAAAAACTCGGCAATGGATATAGCAGGAGTCCCCCCAAATGGTACCAAATCTTGTGACAGGATAACAGGAAGAAGAGAAATTATGGTCTAACAGGATTCCAGGAAAAAGAGGTAAGTGGCCATACCATCCATCACATTATCAAGTCATCTGTCATATTATCAGTTTTAAACAATGCAGTTTTATGACTCTAATTAAAAGTTTTAAAGCAAAGTTATTAATATAGAAATTGTATTTTGAAGCTATCTGTAGAGTGCTCACTATATAAACTTTAATGAGTCTCAGGAAATACAAAGAGTATTTTTGGCTAATATTTTCCCAAATTTGAAAATTAAAAGGAAAAAAAAAAAGACTGACCTGATGTTCCCTTTTCAAAAAGGTAGATTAATAAAAAAAAAAAAAAAAAAAAAAATTAAAGGTAAGTTCTAAGTCTTCCTTCTATTTAGGGGTTCTGGTTAATGTTTAAATTTTGAAACTACCTTTGATCTATATTCAGTTAATATGGTATGATATAGTCTACCAAAAACATTACTCATTAGTACTAACCACATAATTATCCCCACAGCAGACTATCAGCTCATGTGTCTTAATGACAAATATACTCACAGTCCAATCAATACTTTCTTTGGTGGGTTTAATTTTGACTTTGTGTCTACTGCCCTTTCATGCCAGTATTTTTCCTTTCGTTTACTTAGTCCAAGTAGATTTTAAAAATCTCAGTAGCTAAAAAATAAAGTTCAAAAAGTCTGAAAAAATATAAATTAGAGGATTATTTGTAAATTTAAATGATCTATACTCCCACTGTTGCCCTGAAATACTACATACATAACATTTACAATACCCTAAGGCTAGTGAATATTTATGAGAAATTTAAGTTTTTTTGTTGTTGTTTTTGTTTTTAAGATTTGAGAGAAAGTGCATGAGCACAAGCTGGGAAAGGGAAAAGGGAGAGGAAGATGGGGAAGCAGACTCCTGGCTGAGGAGGGAGCCCCAGGCTGCCTCAATCTCAGGACCCTGAGGATCATGTCCTGAGCATAAATCAGATGCTTAGCTGATTTAGTCACCCAGGTGCCCTTCAGCTTTATTATTTAAAGCCAAAAAATAAGGGATAAAAGAAAAACCTAAATTTTATTGAAAGAAAAAGAAAACGAGGTCAAAGATTCTTACTTTAACATGAAATTGTTAGATGAATTTGGAAAACTAATACAAATTTCTAGTCATTCTTCAAAGGGAAAGACGATTTTTCTAAATTCCTAAAAGAGGCTGCTTCGAACAATTATCTTTTCATTAAGAGTATTCTGTACTGTTTTACCTTTTCTTGCTGATGTCAGCATGTAGCTGTAAATAGACGTTTTTAACCTGGATATACTAAGCAATTGCCATAAGCTATGCAGTCACTGAATAGCACTAAAGGACAGCTCTTGTATTTACCGGTGAAGGAACTAAAAGGTCAGAGTAGTGACTATGTTATACCACTCCTTTCTTGTTAGCAATGACACTCTCTGGAACCTTCACGGTTTAAAGAAATCTCTAGGTTTATATGCTGGCATTCTGAATTTGACAAGGTTTCAAAAATAATAACAGCAACATAAACACAATACATGCATTTCGGGGGAAAACACACACATAAACACAAGCCGGGTATTTCCAGGTAGATTGAGTATTTATGTTTGCCTACTACAATGCAAAAAGGAGTTTCAATTCTTTGTAAGATTTGTGAATTACTCAACAACTTTACTGAATTTTAAATAAAATGAAAAGACCAAAAAGAAAAAAAGAGCGAGGCCAATCATCATTTTTCTATTTTTGTAATGATGAATAAAACCTGAAAAGTAGCTGTACAAAGAGACTTTATTCACGAGGAGATAATGGTTCAATTTCACTGTCAATGTGAACCTTAATCTTCCCCACAAGATCAACTCCGCAAATATGAAGGTATAGTTTGTCGTTAGAAAGGCTACACCCACAATTAGCATAAACTACACAATCATTTTTTTTTCTAATGACTACCAGCACACGTTTTGAAATACTGTTCCACTGATTTACCGCATACTTTTCATAAAAAACTTCCCGCCTATCATTTAGGAATAAGTAAAACCGATAGGCATCAAGGAACATCACAAACACACACACGGAGAAAACTACCAAATGCCTGTACACCATTATTTTTACTATACTAATTCGCACAGGTAACAAAACTACCAAATTAAAGAGATTCTAATCCAGATGCTCCGACTCCAAATCCAGGCCTCTTGAAACAAAACCAAGATGTTAACATTAGCTAAAGTTGTTAAATTGTTAACAGTTAAGCATTAATTACACCTGCGCTATCCCCGCACTTGCTGCTAAGGGACGAGTAAAAGAGGGTTTCCCATGTTCCAAATCTGATACACAGAAATTTGAAATATCCTTACCAGCCAAGGGTTATCAAATGCCTGACTGTCCTTGGAAGAAAGGCAACATAAAAACCAGTAACAGTTATCTCTCATAACCAAAATCCCAAAGAAACGTTTTAAAGTTACTTAAAATCACAGCAACGGAAGTTTGTAAGACGGCAAAAAGTCGCCACAATAGTAAACATAAAACACGCACACACACGCTCAACGTGAAAACGATAAGAGAAACAGGCGATTAAGTCTGCAAAACAGCCAAGCCGGTGGGGCTTAGCTGCAGTTCGCTCCGGGAGACGAGAGGCCCAAATTAGGCTGCTCTCCAAGCACTCCGGAGGCCCGGCCCCCGACCCCGGCGGACCTCCCGGCCGCCTCCACTCCAGTCGGCCCGGGACTCGGGGAACGAGGCAGGGAGAGAGAGGGAATCCCAACTCGGTCCCCAAGTGCTCTCCGGCCTCCACAGCCCGCAAGAAAAGCCAGGCAGAGAGCCGACCCGGGACCGCAGAACCGCGGGGGAGGTGGGCAGTTCCTCCGCGCCGCCACCGCGACTGCGGTCGGCTCCGAGAGCCCGTCAAGCACTCACCCCTCTTCTCCAAGCCTCAGGCCGCACCCCTAACGAGGCCGCTGAAGCTCCGGCTCAGGGCCTAATTTCTCCATAGCGGGGTCCGGTAAACCAGGCTGGGAGGAGGGTGGAAACAGCTACCAGGGACAGGGCCGACACCACACTCCCTCCCCCTCGGCTTCCCCAAACCCCCGCGGAGCTGACACATCAACAAAGATGGCGGCGAAGCTGAGGCCGGCCCCACTACAGCTGAGTGGGCGGGGATCCCCGGAGGAGCCAATCAGCGAGGGGCAGGCGGTGTGACGCGACGCACCTCGGGGCCAGTGTAACCTCTCTGCAGTGGGCGGGGCCGGAGCCGCACCGCCTCCTGCCCCCACCGTGCCCAGCCGGTCGCTCAGACTCGGTAAGCACCCACGCCCCGACTGACTCGGCTAGCCAGCAATCTTGCTAGTCCTGTCTTGTCTCTCACACCAAGCGTATTCTTTTTTTACTGTAGGACGCTCTCATTGGATATAAACCCATCTTACCCTTTGACCCTTCTCATATTAGTCAGGAGCATAAAGCAATAAAAGAATTCGAAATTGTGACTTCCCGGCTCTGATGCGCAAGCCTTGCACCTGATGGTAGAAGGAATTAGCAGGAGGAGCCTATGTGTCCGCCTGACAATTCATCCGTGGAGGAGATTCTGGGGGGGTTTCCATAACAGCGCGTTCGTATCTTCAACCGGGCACCCACTGCCATTGTTTAATAATAAACTGTTCGTGCGTTCGTCCCTGGCACCAGGCTGTGAGCGCCTTGAGCGAGGGAAGTGTCGTCTTCGGGCTGGTTGTCCCAGTTCGCCGTGTGGGGATTGACATGCAGGAGCTGCTCAATAATTAGCAACAAAAAGTGTATTAGAGGAAAGAGTGTATTGAATACAGTTGCCTAAGCGGGTCCAGATAAGTAAGGGGAACATTTCAATCTGCTATTTTGCAAATCTACGCTGTCCAGTGATGTTCTTTGCTTTACGACTTCCTACTTACATGAGTGAAAGTAGTTAATTCTGACAAATTGTCAATGTGAGAATTTGTACAGCAAAGCCCGTTCCTGTTCTGTTAAACTTCTCTGATACTAACTAGTAGGGGGCACAAATCACTAAAAACGTTCAACATTGTGTCACTTTGTTCCTCTTTCCTTTTCACAGGAAATGGCACCTCCCTCCTTAAATGAAAATACCACAGTGAAACACACTTTGCAGTTAGAATGTTTTTGACAGTGAAAAAATAAATTGACTTTAAAATAGTCAATCGACCAAACATTCCTAGTGAGATATATTTTTCCAAGGGGGAAAAATGTAAGCCTTTTTCATAGCTCATATTGTTAGTAATAACCTTGTGTTATTTCTGAAAGATATATATATTAGTTTAAAGCATATAAGCAATTATGTTTCTGGATACCAAGATTTTCATTGTTGGAGAAATACAAATACAAAATCAAAGAAATTAAGTAAAAATTCTGCAATCCTAAATTTGAATTTAGAAATATCAGTATGAGCTCAGTATTTTTTTTTTCATTAAAAGTCTGTCCACTGAAAAGACCTGGAATGACAATCAGCACAATACACACCTCTATTCTCCATCATTTCTAAATATAATTTCCCACAAAATGTCACTTGGGATCCCCTTGGAAATCAAGGACTGATTCTAAGTTTGATGCAGGAAAGGGACAAGAAAGTCTAAGATATGTGTATCAGAAAGCAAAGAAGAAAAATCATAGGAGTTGTGTCAAAAATTCAGGAGCCAGTTTAAAAGAGTGCCCACTGGTCAAAGGACAATTTAGCATTAAAAAAAATAATAACAACAACATTTGAGGTTCCTCTACTTGTCAAAAATTAATGTTTGTTGATTTTTTTAAAACATCACTGGTCACCTTTGGAAGATGCCAAAGAATCATTACAGTCTGAAAACTGGTAAAAGAGTCAAGCATCCTAATTTTCCTCTTACAAACTGAATCTCAATCAAATAGTCAATGTGGGAAAGTTCTTTATATAATTCCAAATAATAAATGCAGAAAATAGACTACCACCATTTTGCAAACCCTAATGAAATAATGGACCTTAGTAACGATCATTAGGGAGTCTAGAATCATTAGACAAGCCAGTGGATGGATGGGGCTGACAACACTTAAATCTGTTAGATCAATTTTAACGCGTCCTCTAAAGAGAAACTACTAAATATTAAGTGTCTTTTGATGTGATGCTTTAGAGGAACACAATAGCACCTGTAAAGTGTTCTTGCCAGAGAGGATACGCTCAAAATTGAACTAAAGGAAAACCTGCCATTACTTCAATATATAAATTGCAAGAAAAGGATAAAAAGGAAATCTCTTTTTAAAATACATTACTGAATACAAGAGCCTGATTTGAACATACCAATTATTAAAAATTATTTGAGATTCTCTAGATATTTTAAATACTGATTTCATGATATTAAGAAATTTTTAAGAAATTGTTAAATTGTTAATTGTTAAGTTTTGGTGCTGCTTTCAAAAGTTATTTTTTAAAGATACATAAACATGTATAGATAACAAGATACAATGTCCCAGAAAGTGTAAGTGATCAAAAATCTTCAATAAAAATAAAAACAACCCACATTGATGTGAATATGTCAAAGGGTAACAAGAGCCAACTCAAAGAGCTCCCAATGACCAAAGTTGGAAAAATTTGAGTAAGGAAATAAGGTAGTGTCGGATTATAACCCAAAGTATAAAGTAAACCTGAATTCATACTAACATATATACAGTATATATGATCAAATATATTAATAAATGGATAAGAGACAAATCTCCCATGCAAACAAATTTGAAAAAAATTTCAGTATTTGGCCCTAAAGAAGTGGGAGTAAAACTTCTCTTTCTTAGGTATAGACTGTATAATGGCTTTCTTCCAAAGTGTTAATATGCAAAAGGAGGGAAAACAAGAGTAACTTTAGAAATCTGAAGAACACTAGTCAGGTGGTGATGTATCAAGCATGCTATAAAAGTGTGTACAAGAGTTGTGTCTTTCTGCAATGTCAGCTTTATTCAATCATAAAATAAGGTTAATACAATTGAAAGTAGGTTCAGGATTCTGAACTCAATGACATTTCACTGTGCATTTAACTTGCTTCATGGGCGCCTTGGTGGCTCAGTGGGTTAAAGCCTCTGCCTTCAGCTCAGGTCATGATCTCAGGGTCCTGGGATGGAGGCCCACATTGGGCTCTCTGCTGGGCAGGGAGCCTGCTTCCTCCTCTCTCTCTGCTCGCCTCTCTGCCTACTTGTGATCTCTCTCTCTCTCTGTCAAATAAATAAATAAAATAATCTTTAAAAAATAATAATAATTGAAAAAAAAACTTGCTTCATACACATCACAGGAAGTACAATACAAAGTTATGCAACAAACAAGACAGGATATGGGTAAGAACTTAATGAGTCAAACCAAGTCAATCTGTGAGCACAGTTAAGATGAGGTCTTGGTCCAGTCTAGGCCAGCTCTAGGTACCTACTGCTTAAAGTGTTCAAAAGTAGAGGATCTCTATTATGTTCGGAGATCAATCAGGCACAGCCTTCCATAGCAGTTGCCTTTTAATGTGGTTAAGAAGAAAGGTCAGTGTCTAAACAGTCTGGCAGTTTGCTGCAGAAATCTTCACTTTTTACAGGAGTTTAATCAGTTTTGCACCTTTGCAGAACTCTTTTGGCTCTAGTGATTGTGAACTCCTAGCTCTTTCAGGCCTTACTGATGATTAGTCTTTAGTACTCCGAGTCTATACTGGTTTTGGTGATATCTGGTCTTACTTACAATACCCTTGGCTGCTTTTCTGATTATATCACCACTTGACATGAGTGACACCATGTTGCTCCCTACATGTGGAAAATGTCAACTGTCATGAGTCATGTTCACAGCATGTACACGTGATATGGTGCTATACAAAAGGCACTTACCTCTTTAGCCTTCCTTCCAAAAATCCTTAACAGTCTTATCATGAGAAAAACATCAAACTCCAACAGTGGGACATCTTACAAAATGCCTGACCAGTACTCCTGGAAGCTATCAAGATCATCAAAACAGGGAAAGTCTGAAAACCTGCCATAGACAAGAAAAGCCTAAGGAGACATAACTAAATGTAATAATGTGGTATCCTGAATGGAATTCTGACTCAGAGAAAAGACAATAAGTAAAAACTACAGAAATCTAAATAAACTCTGGACTTGAGTAATAATGTATCAATATTCCTTAATTGTAGTTAATGCATCCTACTATATGATTACTATTGTAATATGTAATAATAACAGAACCTGGGTGTGGTTAATGTGGAAACTGTTCTACTCAATTTATTCTGTGAATCAAAAACCGTTCTAAAAAATATCCATTACAAAGAAAAAGATACAAATCTAAATTTGCTTCCAAACAACGGGAGAGGTGTGTGTGGGATAAGAATGCAGACAAGACTGACCGTGACTTGACTATGTTGAAACTAGGTGATAAATACATGGGGGTACCATTTTTCTCTTGAATTTGTTTGAAAGGTCCCCAGTCCCCTCCAGAAACAGTTTTACAAATATTTGAGCGGCACGAACATATAACCAGCTGCACTTAGGGAAAAAGTGATCACCTGTGTTTATTTTCCAGGCAGAGGTAGCAGATTAATTTGAAAAACTTTGGGAGGCTTAAAAGTTGTTAATGCAGGGGCGCCTGGGTGGCTCAGTTGGTTAAGCAACTGCCTTCGGCTCAGGTCATGATCCCGGAGACCCGGGATCGAGCCCCGCATCGGGCTCCCTGCTCGGCGGGAAGCCTGCTTCTCCCTCTCTCACTCCCCCTTGCTTGTGTTCCCTCTCCGGCTGTGTTTCACTCTGTGAAATAAATAAAATCTTAAAAAAAAAAAAAGTTGTTAATGTAATCCAAGTGAACACAGTCTGCATCTCTGCGCTTGAAACTCGCTGTCCAAGTTCACAGGGCCACATTTCTAGAAGCAGCTGGAATAGCTATATTGTCTTGGAGGAGGCCCTTTGGGAGCACACAAGCCTGGAGCACACAAGCCTGGAGCACAGCGACGCCCCCTACCTCCCGCCCCGAGCACAGCGCGGCTTCCCTGGCACGTGTTGGGCGCGCGTGGGCGTCGCAGGGCACACGTGGGCGCGACTGCGCAGGCGCTGCGCTGACGCAGGGCTGGCCATTGGAGGCGAGGTGAGCGCAGGGAGCGCATGTGGGCGGTGAGACTGCCGGGCACGGGCAGACGCCACCACGGCCAGTCTTCAGAGACGCGTCAGGGTCAGTGGCCCTTTTGCCTCTTACCAGGTCAGGGTTCCCAGGCGCGTGAGGCGGGGCACGAAAGGGACGGAATGAGCACAGCCAGGCATCGGTCGTTGGGGACCGGACGTTGGGCGCTGGACGTTGAGGTCGGGCGTTGAGGTCGGGCGTTGAGCGGGCACCCGGGGCCTGGAAGTGGAGAGAGGGTGGAAGGGTGGAGGAGTCCTTGGGGCCTTGGCTGGGAAGGGCAGGTCTAGGGTTGAAGGTTGGTGGGGGGTGGGGGACGGGCAAGAGAAGGGAGAATTTGAGCCCCTGGGTAGAGGGCGGCCTTGTAGTGGGTTTGGAAAATAGTACTTCCAGGCATGACTTTCCAAAACGTGAACATCCGCTGGCATCCCAGTAGAGGAGCTCTTTGCCTTTGTCTCTGGAAGAATCTAGTTTGGGAATTCAGTCAGTGCTTTTACTTAACTCAAAGCTGCAGTGTAAGCAACACTGACACCTAATAGACTTTATCCCTACTTCCTACCTTCTGTAGGAAAGGTAGCCGCACCGCGGCTTTGGCTAGGTACGGGTACACCAACTCTGGTTATGCGTCTGTAAAGTGCTGTGTGCCAATCGTATTTCTTGGCACTTGGGTCCCTGCTATAAATACGCTGGCCCTGCTGGCCTCTGGAGTATGAGATGCTTCTAGTTCCCTTGTTGAACCTTCAGGGTATGGAATGGGAAGTGGCACGGCCTAGGGATCAGACCTGGATTTTCAGCTCAGCTGTGTAAGGACGTTCACGGGGGTGGGGTGGGGGTGGGGCGGGCTCCCTTACTTACCTGGATGAATAAAGGAAATAAGAATACTTTAATCTTCAGGTTATTTCAGTGTACAAAGTAGTTACACAGGAATGGAAGAAATTCTTTGTGGTATAAAAGTGGTTTAAAGTGATAGCTGCTTCTGGAGAACTTGGTAAGCACCGGTCACTGTGCTAAGTCGTTTACATATGTTCTTGAATTTAGTCATCACAAGAGTTATGAGGAAGTTACTAAAATTGGCCACGTTCTATAGAAACTGAATCCAAGACAGATGAAGTGATTTTGCCTGAGATAGCATAGTTAAATGAGGAAGATGAGACTCGACTCAGATTTGGGTCTGACCCACTTTACAGCTGAACCGTTTAAGTTCCATACTTGTAAAACTGAATGTTTCCTTGGGTGTTTGATAAGTTGTCGATAGACTTTGGATACTAGTCCTTTAGCTGATAAAACATTTGCAACTATCTCTCCCAAGTTAGTTAAAGGAAGTTAGAAACTTCTAGTTAAAGAACAGGTCTGCATGTCCATTTGCCCTGGGCGTTGTAATGAAAATTCCTGAATAGGGTGAGGCAAGTGAGGTGTCTTTCTAACCTAACCTATTCCACTCTAGGTGGAGCTCCTTTTAAGCTTAGATCGTTTTTATTTGCAGCTTAAACTTCTTAGACTGATTCCGTTGTTTTTCTGAAGTGAAATTTATTTACTAATTCTTGGACTTTGGAAGGTGGATGTAAGACTTGAAGTTTTGCTATTAAATTTAAGAAAGCCTCATAATATGATGTAATTCTCCATTTAAGACTGCCACATGTAATTTCAGACAGTGAATTTCATTTTCGCTCTCCAGGTTGTCATGAAAACAGTGCAGTAGTGCGTTTTAAATATTTTTGTCATACAAATATCTTTTGAATACTTCATTGTACAGAATACCTCATTGTACAAAACATGATGATAGGTCCTATGAAATATCAGGGTATTTTTTGTTAATGGTTTTAATAAGACCTGGTTCCTGCACTCAGGTTACTTAAAATAATCTAGAATACACACGGAACTGTCTATAGCTAACAGTGCTACAGGAGAGAAAGGAGCTGATTATGGATTGACTGTCAGCCTTATCAAGTAAGGACAAAGGAAGGGCTATTTCAGGAGTTACCTGTTGTGTATTGAGGGTCCCACTGGTGTCTTGAGAAGAGGACTATATCCTAGTTTTGTGGTTTCAATATTGATCCTTTACTTGGTTTAGAGTTAACCATACTAGAGGAAAAATAGGCTTGATTTAAATGCCATATTAGTATTTTAATCTTTAAAATGCTTTTTTCTATAAAAGTAACTCATTCTTGGGGCGCCTGGGTGGCTCAGTTGGTTAAGCGACTGCCTTCGGCTCAGGTCATGATCCTGGAGACCCGGGATCGAGCCCCACATCGGGCTCCCTGCTCGGCAGGAAGCCTGCTTCTCCCTCTCTCACTCCCCCTGCTTGTGTTCCCTCTCTGCCTGTGTTTCTCTCTGTCAAATAAATAAAATCTTTAAAAAAAAAAAAAAAAAAAGTAACTCATTTTGGGGGCACCTGGGTGGTTCAGTGGGTTAAGCAACTGCCTTTGGCTCGGGTCATGATCTCAGAGTCCCGGGATTGAGCCCCACATCAGGCTTCCTGCTCGGCAGGAGGCCTGCTTCTCACTCCCTCTGCTTGTGTTCCCTCTCTACCTGTGCTTCTCTCTGTAAAATAAATAAATAAAATTTTTTTAAAAAGTAACTCATTTTTAAACATAATTTGAGGGACACCCAGGTGGCTCAGTCAGTTAAGCATCTGCCTTCGGCTCAGGTCATGATCGCAGGTTCTTGGGATCGAGTCTAAAATTGGGGGGGGGGGTCCCTGCTCAGTGGGGAGTCTGCTTCTCCCTTTCCCTCTCCCCCTCCCCCTGCTTGTGCTTGTACACTCAAGCATGCACTCTCTCTCTTTCTGTCAAATAAATAAAATCTTGAAATAAGAAACTCAATGTAATTTGAAAATGAAAAAGACTGTTAATAATATTCCTTTCATCAGCCTAGTTACCCCATAACACTCATTTGAAATTTAATAGTATTGATCTTGTTTACATGGAGAGGGTTTTTTTTTTCCGCAGTTATGTATAGTATTTCTGATTTTTCATTTGCTATTCTTAGACATTTTACAGTGGTTTTGAAAACTAAGATTCTAAATGATAGTATTAATATTCTCTCTAGTAGAAGTATCACAGTTAACTTTTTTCTCCAATTTTTTCACTATTTTAAATAGGATTTTTTTAATATTCAGGATTATTATTATTAATTTATTTTGAGAGAGAGAGAGAAGGGGCAGGGTGGAGGAACAGAGGGACTGAGGGACAGGGAGAGAATCTTAAGCAGGCTTTTTGTCCAGCATGGACCTGATACGTGGCTTGATCTCACAACACTGAGATCATGACCTGAGCTGAAATCAAGAGCTGGATGCTTAACCGACTTGTGCCACCCAGGCACCCCAATGTTTAGGTTTACTTTAATGGAATGATTTCTAGGTGTAGAGTTACCAGGTAAATGGCTAGAAAAAAAATTTTTTTTAAGATTTTATTTATTTGACAGAGAGAAACACAGGCAGAGAGGGAACACAAGCACAGGGGGTGAGAGAGAGAGAAGCAGGCTTCCCGCCAAGCAGGGAGCCCGATGTGGGGCTCCATCCTGGATCTCCGGGATCATGACCTGAGCCGAAGGCAGTCGCTTAACCAATTGAGCCACCCAGGCGCCCCCCCATCCTTTTTTTTTTTTTTTTGATCATTTGCACAGCACATGTTTTAGTTTTTTTATTTTCAAACTTGCCATATAATTTTGTTTTATGTGTGCCTTTTGTGCATAACATCTATTAGGATGTTTTCTCCCTCTTTTTCTCTCTTGAGACTAAATCATTGATAATTGGATTACTTGGATTTGGTTCTGTCATCTTATTTGATATTTTCCATTGACCATACTTGAATCTTTTTCCCCCCGTTTGAGATTGTTCTGTAGTTTTAAAATTATGCATTGCTTTTGTTCTTCTGGTAGTTACCTTAATATTTTAATGTGCATTCTTTATATTTCTTGTAAATTGTCTGGAGATACTCAGTTTTCCCCAACCCTACCCAGTTTCTTGTGGAAGTTATTTTCCTTTTGTAACTTCACAAAGTATTAGTGTTTGTACGCTACTGAGCCCAACAGTCTCACCCCACCCCCCATGTGATCCGAGGGTAGGGTGTGCTTATTAGCATACCTGCACTTTCCTGGACAGCTGCAGGACCTTCCACTGTAACAGCCCACCTGCAGCCTTCGATTAGGGATCTTCCTGGGATCTGGCCCACTGAGAGTCACCCCTACCCCCTCTACTCCCTGCTTCCAGTGTGCCTATGCATTTCTTTTTTAATTATTTCATTGGTTTTTTCTGTATTGTCACAGATTAAGCTAGACCTAATTTAAAGCAAAATGAGATGAAAATTTTAGGACACCAGGAGAGAAGATGTTTCTGCTATTTATCTTCCCTTTAAAATAATGTTTAGATACTACTCATGCCAATTTAGCTTTTTGTGGCTCCCCCTCCCCCAGTCATTTTTGGATAATAGGCAGTTTTGCCTGAGGTCTACAGACAAAGCTGTAGGTCACAACCTCAGAAAGAAAAGTTGTTTGTCCACTTTTATTACTTCCTTTGAGCAGGACACTTAGTATTCTTTAAGAGGAATAGGAAAACAACAAGCTAGCATGAAGTCTGTATAGAGGTTTCTTAGAGGCCATTTGTAATAATGCATGTACCTTACTTTCAGAGAAAGGTGCATGCAGTTAAGTCCTCAAAAGCAGTAGATAAAAGTTACAATTTATGGAAGCTGGACATTTTCAAAGCAGAGGACTGGGGAAAAACAGACCAAACAGAGGTCAGCTGAGGCAAACTGTGAAGGATGTCTAGCAAGGAAAGGCTTTACCAGGCCATTGAGGAAGGTAGAGAGCTCTGAGAGCTTGGTTTAGCATACTCAAGATCTTAGTGTCTAAAGTAGGAAGGGGCAGACGGATTCTGAGAAGCTAGAAAGACAGTTGATGACCTGATTGAGACAATACCCTCTATTGTATTTCACCATTAAGTTGCATACTCTGGCTTGGAAATATTTCTCTTAAAACATGAAAGTCCTTTTTTATTCCTGTTGTTTCAAAGGTTTTTTAAAGTAAAAAAATGGTGTCGAACTCTGAGATTACTCTTTTGATGTCTCTTGAGTTAGCCTTTTGTCTGGTTGAATTGTGTGAACCTTGGGAGTTTGTACTTAGTGATAGAGAATCTTTCTGTTTCTTGTGCCTTTAGGCCAGTCTGTGATATCATGGTTACCTCTGCTTTGGAATTATTCATGAGCATTACTTGTTACATAAAAAGAAATCACCTGGGCCTACAGTGCTTCTATTTTTGTAATTAAAAATTGCTTTTTAAATACACTTCTTCCCATAGACTTCTGTGAATGTAAATTGCCACATAATATGATGTCAAGAAATAATTTGGAGGCATCTACTTGTAAAATGACAGAGCCATTTAATTTTGAGAAAAACGAAAACAAGCTTCCACCATGCGATTCTTTAAGAAGTCCTGGAGCACATGCTAACCACCCTAATTTCCGGTTGAAAAGTCCAGAGAATGGAAATAAAAAGAACAATTTTTTGCTTTGTGAGCAAACCAAACAGTATTTGGCTAATCAGGAAAACAGTTCAGTATCTTCAAACCCTAACAGCATCAATGGAGAGGTAGTTGGATCCAAAGGAGACCGGAAGACATTGTCAACAGGTGAGTGAAAACTACAGGTTTACTACTGATGATATCTTTGGCTTATCACAGGTATGTAATCACACACCCATGTGCTATTAACAAAACAATTTAATGGCTACCTTTATAGTATTTTCATTTAAAGATTTAGAAGGAAAAGCCAGGTGCCAAATAACTTCCTTTGACTAGATTCATCACAAAAAAGATTCTGGGGGAGAGAATGTCTACTGATGAGCTTCCCCCCCCCCAGTAGTGGGAGAACTGTACTTGGAATGTAGAAAGGACATATTCTGCCTTTTTAAAGATACGCCATATTTAAGAAATACTATGCAAAATGTATGCTCACAGAGATACCTGTAAGACATTAAATTGTTTCATTAGATTTTTGAAAATCTTTCCTTTAGTCCTAATTCCAAAACCTGGTTTTGAAGGGGAGGGTGTTGGGTGAATGTATATCATATGTGAACTGTTAACTGGGTGAAGGTATATCATATGTGAACTTTTAACTAGGTGAATGAATATCATATGTGAACTTTTATTTTTAAGATTTTATTTATTTATTTGACAGAGAAAAACACAGGTAGAGAGGGAACACACGCAGGGGGGAGTGAGAGGGGAGAAGCAGGCTTCCTGCCGAGCAGGGGGCCCGATGTGCGGCTCGGTCCTGGAACTTGAGGATCATGACCTGAGCCGAAGGGAGTCGCTTAACCAATGGAGCCACCCAGGTACCCCCATATGTGAATTTTTAGTGTTATGGTCATGGGGTTCTGGTGCATGGTCCTTGGGCGTCTGGGGTTTCCCAAGAGGTTAAAACTATTTTTCCCAATAATACTATCATTTGCCTTTTTTGTTGTGCTGACTTTACACTGATGGTCCAAAAGCAAAGGTGAGTAAACTGTTAATGCCGCTTTAGCTCCTACCTACCTGGGCTAGTGGTCATTGGGTTTTTTCATTGCTATGAACTTGCGGTTAAGTCAGAGATGACTTAGGGCTATCCTTGACAAAGTGCTAAGAATTATTACTAAATCTTGACACTTGCGTACAGATATCTTTAGTATTTTGTGTAACAAAATGGGAATTACCCCTAACTTCTGCTTTATAGGAAGTTTGAAAAGCATGTGTGTGATTGAGTTATAAGCTGTATGGAAACTTTTTTCTTGGAACATCATTTTTACTTGAATGACGAATTCTGGTTATTCAGATTTAGATACCTGGCATTCATTTTCTCAAAAATGAATAAAGTGAGCCTGTTACTTCAAGGAAGATACCTGACAGTATTTTGTTGCTAATGATAAAATTCAAGCTTTTGAGCAAAAATGAGAATTTCGGGAAACCCCCATATGCCACTCTGCATGATAGCTTCTCGACACTTAGACTTTTCCAGGGAGATGCGTGGTGATACTAAATAACACACATGATTTTAAAAATATTTTGTAATGGAATCTGTCCACATTTGAAGATCTGCATAACTCAGTTTCTCAGTCTTATCCAAATGACAATGCGTGATGTTGCATAGTCATGTATGGGTAAAAATCCACTCAAAGTGCGAGATAAATCAATGGATTCCAATGTCACATTATGAAAAATTTTAGATTCCACATTGCAACTGCCCCTCAAACTACCACTTGAGTTTTGGCATGATGTTAAAGGAAAATATCCATAATTATCTGAGAAGGCCATTAAATACTACTTTTTGCAACCATGTATCTATCTGTGAGAGGTCAGATTTTCTTCATATGCTTCAACCAAAGCAGCACAGGGGACTGAATGCAAAAGCAGGTATGTGAATCAAACTGTCATGAGTTAAACCATACATTAAACGATCATTAGTTAAACCAAACATTACAAAAATGTAAAACAGTGCTACTTTTCTCACTTTTTTTTTTGATTTGGAAAATGTAGTTGCTTTAAAAACAAAAATTCTTTCAATGTAGTGCATTTATTTTTTTATTTTTTTATTTAAAGTTTTATTTATTAGAGAGAGAGATTACAAGTAGGCAGAGAGGCAGGCAGAGAGAGGAGGAAGCAGGTTCCCTGCTGAGCAGAGAGCTGGATACGGGCCTCAGTCCCAGGACCTTGAGATCATGACCTGAGCCAAAGGCAGAGGCTTAACCCACTGAGCCACCCAGGCGCCCAGTGCATTTATTTTTAAATAAATGTTTTTAATTTTTAGAAGTTTAAAATTTCTAATTTCATTTCTTTTTAACAGTTTTTAGGGGAAGGGGGGCAGAGGGAGAGGGACAATTTTAAACAGGCCCATGCAGGGCTCAATCTCCGGACCCTGAGATCATGGCCTGAGCCAAAATCAAGAGTTGGGTGCTTAACCAACTGAGCCAACCAAGCGCCCTTACTTTTTTTTTTTTTTTAAGTAAGCTTTATGCTAATGTGGGGCTTGAACTCATGACCCCAAGATCAGCAGTCACATGCTCTACTGACTGAGCCAGCCACGTGCCCCTTAATTTCTAATATTGGTAAATATTGGCAGACATCAGCCATATAAACAAAATGTCTTTGAGGCTCCTCTCAATTTCTAAGTGTGTAAATGAGTCTGGGGTTCAAAAATGTCTGAGAATTGCTGCCTCAGTGAATGGAGAAAAATTCACATTAAGAGGAATAATAATTAAGGAAGTTTCAAACAAATCCTTATTTTTCATTAGGAAAAGTAGGTTGTTGCTTATTTGTAGTGTAGGTTTAAAGCTATTATGGTATAGTTTTATTATTTGAATATTTAATTATGGTATTGTACATTTCCAGGAATAAAGTAATATTTGGCTTTTATGTTTTCTCTCTCCAGGAAACTCAATGGCACCATTAAATGTTGGAAAAAATTCACCACCCAAAGAAGTACATAGTGTAAGGTTTTTTGTTTTTTTTTTCTCTTTTGTGTTTTTGTTTGGGTGTAAAAGATTCTAAACATATTTTGTATTGTGTTAATGAAGAATTACTCAATTTTCAGATATTACTAAAGGTGAAGCTTCCTTTACTTTATCCTAGTATCTTTTTTAAAAAAATCAGTTCTTTTTATGTAACTATAGTATGCCATGCCATTGTTAGTGTAGCCCTGCAATGACATGCAGAAATAATACAGATACTGTGTAGCTCTTGTTTCTTCTTGTTTCTCTCTGAGTGACATGCTGCGGAATTTAGTAAAATATGACAACCAAGATGTTGACGGTGATACTGTCAAGATACAGAATATTTCCATCTTACATGCTCTTTTTATGGCCCTATCCATTTCCCTCTTGCTCCTACAACCTCTTTAGCCCATGGAGGCTATGAGTCTAATCCACATCCAAAGTTTTGTCATTTTAAGGATGTTATATAAATGGAATCCTAAAGTATGTAACTTTTTGGGATTGGATATATTCATTCAGCGTAATTCTCTGGAGATTCATCTAGAGTTTGTTGTATCAGTAGTTTTATTTTTATTGCTGAAAAGTAGTCCATGGTTTAACATTCACATATTGAAGTGAACCTGCAGGGTTTCCAGTTTTTAGCTTATTAGAGCTAAAACTCTTACAAACCTTCATGGGCAAGGTTTATGTGAACATAAGTGTTTTGTTTCTGTTTGTTTTTCCTTTGGGATAAATACCCAGGAATGCAATTCCTGAGTCATGGAGTATTGGATATTTACTTTTTTTTAAGAAGCTACTAAAGCATTTTCCAGCAGAACAATACCATTGGAGTTTCCCAGTGAGAATATTTGCAGCATCACACCAGCATGTGGGGCTGGTGGTGGTTTTATTGTCCCCAGTCTCAGGCATGTGGTGATATTTTATAGTGGTTTTAAATTGTATTCCCCTAATGGCTAATGATAAACACTTTCTCATGTGCATATTTGCCATTTCTATTTCATTTTTTTGAAAAGATTTTACCTATTTATTTGACAGAGAAACACAGCTAGAGAGGGAACACAAGCAGAGGGAGAGGAGAAGCAGGCCTCTGAGCAGGGAGCCGGATGCGGGACTTGATCCCAGGATTCCGGGATCATGACCAGAGCCAAAGGCAGATGCTTCATAACTGAGCCACCCAGCCGTCCCTCTATTTCATTTTTTTTTCTTTTTCTTTCTTTTTTTTTTTTTTTTTTTTTTGAAGATTTTATTTATTTGACAGAGAGAGATCACAAGGAGGCAGTGAGGCAGGCAGAGAGAGAGCAGGAAGCAGGCTCCCTGTTGAGCAGAGAGCCTATGTGGGCCTTGATCCCAGGACCCTGAGATCATGACCTGAGCCGAAAGCAGAGGCTTTAACCCACTGAGCCACCCAGGCGCCCCTTCTATTTCATTTTTGATGAGATGTTTATTCATGTGTTTTGTCCATTTTCTAATTTGTATTTTTTTTAACTTCTCAGTTCTGAAAGTTCTTTGTATGTTCCAGGTTCTAGTCTTTTGTCAAATATGTGATTCACAGATGATTTCTCCCAGTCTGTAGTTTGTCTTTTTTTTTTCTTTCTTTCTTTTTTTTTTTTAAGATTTTGTTTGACAGAGAAATCCAACTAGAGAGGGAACATAAGCAGGGGGAGTGAGAGAGGGAAAAGCAGGCTTCCTGCCTGCTGAGCAAGGAATCCAATGCAGAGGCTTAATCCCAGGACTCTGGGATCATGACCTGACCTGAAGGCAGATGCTTAATGACTGAGCCACCCAGGCACCTCTGTAGCTTCTCTTTTCAATCTCTTACTAGGGTGTTTAGCAGAGCAAAAGTTTTTAATTTTAAAGATGTCCTAATCACTTTTTCTTTTATGGATTTTGCTTTTGGTGTCAAGTCTAGAAATTCTTAGCTACTTCAGATCCAGAAAATTTTGGGCTTTTTTTCCCATAAAGTTTTATGGTCTTACATTTAGATTTGTGGTCCACTTTGAGTTAATTTGAAGTTTTGTTTTTCTCTAATTTCTCTACCATTTGTTAAAAATGTTGTAGTTCCTCCACTGAATTGCTTTTTTCACTTTTGTCGAAAATTAGGCATATTTATTCTACTTGGGGTCAGGAGGAGGGGGGTAGAGGGAGGTCCAAGGAGAAGCTGTCTCTCTGCTGATAGGAGAGCCTGACTCAAGGCTTGATCTCAGGACCTTGAGATCATGACCTCGGCTGAAGTCCAGTGCTTAACCAACTGAGCCACCCAAATGCCCCTTTTTTGGACCTATCAAGGAACCAGTTCTTTATTTCATTGATTTTTTTTCCTCCAAGTTTTTATTTTTAATTTCACTGAGTCTCCTTTATCTTTGTTTCCTTGCTTCTATTTGCTTTTGGCATGTTTTTGCTATATTTTTTAGATTCTTAAGATGGGAATTTAGATGATTGATTTGATACTTACCCTCTTTTCTAATGTGTGAACTTAGTGCTGTAAATTTACCTCTTGGTAATGCTTTAACTGTGTCTTACAAATTTTGATTTGTTATGTTTTAGTTTTCTTTTAGTTCAACATTTTTTTTTTCCTTTGAGACCTCCTCTTTGACTCATGAGTTGTTTAGAAATCTGTTTTCAAATGTTTGAAGATTATTACTCTATTACTTATTTCTAGTTTGAGTCCACTTTGGTTGAAAAACATCCCCTGTGTGATTCACATTTGTTGAGCTTTTCTTTATGGCCCAGTATGTGGTCTTAGTATATGTTCCTTTAGCACTTGAAAAGAATGTCCATTTTGTGTTTGGGCAGAATGATCAATAAATGTCTAACAGAACCTGTTGGTTGATGGTGATCTTGAGTTCTTTTGTATTTTTTGTGATTTTCTATGTAGTTCTATTAATTATTTTGCTAAAAGAGGGATATTAAGGTCTCTGTAATTATATATTGTCTTTTTCTTTTCATTTTGCTTCAGTTTTTTTCTATTAAGTCTATTGTGCTTATTGTACTTTCCCTTTTGTTCCAATATTCCTTTATTTCCTTTATGTTTAGAGGACTTCCTTTAGCCATTCTTTTAGGATAGGTCTGTTGGTGACACATTCTTAGTTTTGTTTCATTTGAGAATGTCTTGATTTCTTTTTCCTCTCTCTGCTTTTAACTTTTTTTTTTGTCTTTAGCTTGAAGAAATTTGACTACATGCATCTCGGTATGGATTTCTTTGATTTGGTCTGGGACTTGCTCAGCATGAATTTGTAGATTTATATCTTTTGCCAAATTTTCTAAGTGTGGGGCATTTTTTATTTGAGAACTTCTTCACCCTGCCTTCTTTTTTTCTCTCCTGGGACTCCAAAGACATGAGTGTTAAATATTTTGTTTTAGTCCCATAGGTCTCTGAGGCTCTGTTAATTTAGTTTTTGTTCCACTTTGTTTTTTCTCTCATGTTAGATTAGACATTTTCCATTGTTCAGTCTTCAAGTTTACTGAGCCTTTCCTCTGTTGTTTTCATTCTCCCATGGCATCCCTCACTGTGTTTTGTTATTTTATTTTCTGTTGTAAACTTCCATTTGGTGGTTCTTTATATCTTCTGTTTCTTTGCTGAGACTCTACATTTGCTTCAAGTGCTCCTAATTGCTTATTGAAGTATTGATGGCTGCTTTAAAATGTTTGTCATATAAGCTTCTCTGTTGTCTTGATGTTGGAATTTTTTTTCATTCAGTTGTGATTTTCCTTTTTCTTACTAAGACATGTTATTTTCTATTGAAAATGGCACATTTGGGGTATTATGTTAGTGAAATTCTGTATTTTTTAAAGATTTTATTTATTTGACAGAAAGAAACACAGCTAGAGAGGGAACACAAGCAGGGGAGTGAGAGAGGGAGAAGCAGGCTTCCCGTCGAGCAGGGAGCTGGATGCGGGGCTTGATCCTGGGACCCTGGGATCATGACCTGAGCCGAAGGCCGCCACTTTATGACTCAGCCACCCAGATGCCCCTGAAATTCTGTATCTTATTTAAACTTTGTTTAACTAGCTTCCTCTGACCCTACATCAGAGGAAGGTGGGTGCTGCCAGGTGGAAGTCAGTGTTCAGGTTCTCCACTCAGCCTCAGCTGGCAGTCAAGGAGGTGCTCTCCCATGCTTTTGAGTGAGGGAGGGAATTCTAGCTTCCAAGTAGGCCTTTTGTGATACCTCCTCCTGACTAGGAGTAATGGGTACCTCTTTACTGACACAGGAGTGGGATGGAGTGGGAGAGAGCCGATGCACCAGGGAGGAGAATTAGAGGGGGAGATTTGGGAGATATTCATTACTTTTGAATAGTGATGAAAAGGCTTGATTGTCCACTTGGCCCCCTCTTCCACCACCTCAATAATGGTGGTCAAGGTAGGAGGAACACTTGTACCTGCTGGATGGAAGTCCAGGTTCCTAGAGAGACATGCAGGGATAAAGTGCCAGCTCCCTCTTCTAGAAGAGTGCCACAGTTTTTTTCTGTGATGTTTGTCTAGGGTAGAACAGTTTACTGGTTTTCTGTATTGCTGGGATGCCTGTTTCCTGGTCTTTTAGCTAAAGAGAGCAGACTTTCTGTTGGGGCTTTCTTATTGTCTGTACTGTTTGACATTTTGGGTAACTGGCTTCTCTGGCACCATTTCTGAAATATGTGAGGTAAAAAGAAAACTCAAGAAACTCATTACCTTGTTCTTCTCTGGGTCCCAGGTTTCCTAGCCTGTCTGCTGCCTTCTTGTCTAAAGTCAGCTTAATGTTTGTTTATTTTATGAGTCCAGGGTTTTTTAGTAGCATGTAATGGGAGGAATAGGGAAAGGTACATCTATTTTATCTGTCCAGAAAAGGAAATCCCAAATACAGTATTTTAAAAAAATTAGTACCAAGTTTTAATATTGATATTCTCTTTTCTTAATAGAAGCCTAGCAATAACGTGCCTCCTGCAAAGTCAAAAAAATTACACAAGTTGGTTGAGAATTCCTTGTCCATAAATAATTCAGCACTCTTCAACTCCTTAGGACCTCCTTTTCGGTCAACAACTTGCCATCGCTGTGGCCTGTTTGGTAAGCATATTTCCTTAATATGTCTGGATTATTTTTTACACATTTGAAAAATATTCTTATTATGGAAAGTTCAAGACATAGTAAGTATGACCAGAATAGTGGATCTGTGCTCTATACCCATCTCTCTGCTTCAGCTGTTAGCGTCCTACAGTTCTTGTTCATCCATACCTTTCCACTCTTGCTGCTTCCGTACTCGATTATTTCCTATAATTTTGTTTGTGATAAAATTTATATTCATTCGCATGCACAAACCGACACGGGATCAAGACACAGAATATTTCCATCTTCTTAGAAAGTTCCCTCCTAGCCCCTTCCAGTCTCTGTGGCCACTCGAGGCAACCACAGTGGGTTTTTTTTTTTAAACTGTAAATTAATTTTGCCAATTTTAGAACTTCGTATAAATGGAATCTTAATTCTTTTGTGTGAAGCTTTTTTACCATTTAGAGTAATATTTTTGATATTAATACGTGTTCTTTGTACACTATTTTTTGTAGCCGAATAGTATTTGTATGAGGATATCACAGTGTATCTGGTCTTTTGTTGAACAGTTTTGCTTGTGTTTAGCTTTTGGCTATTATGAATAGAGCTCTTTCCACATTTTTGCACAAGTCCTTATGTGGATATATGTTTTCATTTCCCTTGGGTACATACCTAGGAGTGTAATTGCTCAAAGGGTAGGTTATAGTTAACCTTTAGAGGAAACAGCCAACCAATTTTCCTGAGTAGTTATCCCATTCTACCTTCCCAGTGATGATGAGTCCCGTGTACTCCACATCTTTGTCATTTGGTGCTGCTGGTCTTTTCAATTTTAGCCCTTCCTGTGGATGTGTACTGGCATCTCAGTGTGGTTTTAGTGAATGATCTTGAGCAGTATTTGGATATTTGCCTTTATTTTTTCCTTTTTTGAGTAGAAGCATTTGAGGCCAGCCTGGGTTTTTTTGTTGTTGTTTATTTATGTGGGGGTTTTTTCTGCCTATATATTCATAGGATTTTTTAGTGCTTTTTTTTTTTAAAGATTTTATTTATTTATTTGACAGAGGGATCACAAGTAGGCAGAGAGGCAGGCAGAGAGAGAGGAGGAAGCAGGCTCCCTGCTGAGCAGAGAGCCCGATGTGGGCCTCGATCCCAGGACCCTGGGATCATGACCTGAGCCTAAGGCAGAGGCTTTAACCCACTGAGCCAACCAGGCGCCCTTTTTAGTGCTTTATTTAGAAAACTTCCTGGGTTTTTCTGGGTGTGATTCTCTTCATTGGCTTTTTTGTCTTGTATTTTTTTTTTTAACAGCATGAGGTAATTAGTCATGTCAGCGTCTGCTTGCACAAGTTTGTTTTCCTATCACACATTTTCTATTTCCTTTGATTGTTCTTTTTATAATGTGTTCTGGGCTCTACTTTAAGAAAGTCAGTTTTGTGTTTTCAGTCTGTCCTCCCTTTCGTTTTCATCTTTGTGTTCCTATTTGCAATTTGAAAGAGCTTTAAAAATTTAATTTTAAGGCTTAATCATAAACAGCATAACCCTTTTCAAGTAATCTTTCTGCTGTGATTAATAGAATGGTGATTGATATTGATATGTGTGGTCTTCGAAAATGTCTTGCTCTCAGCAACAAATACTTGGAATAAAACCTGGTGATGTTACGGGCTGTGTTCTGTAGGATCACTGAGGTGTTCGCAGTGCAAGCAGACATACTATTGCTCCATAGCATGCCAGAGAAGGGACTGGTCAGCACACAGCATCGTGTGCAAACCTGTTCAACAAAAGTAAGTATAATTTTTTTTAATTCATTAGAGAATATTTAAAAGGGCTTTTTTTTTATAGTGTAAGAATCAAATGAAGTAAGCAGACCTTAAGTATGTAGAGTTGTTACTTTTATTTACTGAGGTGTAACTTAAAGGATGCAGCACCTGAAATGAAGAGTCTACAAAATTAGGACTGAGTTTAAATGAATATAATTTTAGTAGTACATATTCAGAGTTAGAATTTTAAGTTTGTGTTTGTAATGATTAGACCTTTAGAACGCCTTTAATCATATGTTCTTCCCTGAATTTTGGTAAGTAGAACTCTCACCAGTGTCTCATGAATTGTGATTTTAAAATATGAAAATCTTACTGGCATGGGATTTACCAGTTTACAAAAGCAGTTTCACATCTATAACTTCATTCGATCCTCAAAACTGTTGAGGTCATGTAGGGATTGCCTCCATCTTGTAGATAAGAAATCTGGGGGGGCTTGGAGATCACAGCTGCAGAGGTCCCTTTAATCAGGTGGCTTTGGAAAAGGCGAGCCGCACACAGGGTAGATGGTTGCTTAGCTAGCCCTGGACTATTTCGCTTTGTTACTACTGTGATGTTTTCTGAAGGAAGCTGTTTTTCTCCTTTTGGATTTTGATGATTGAGAATTTAACATCACTGTGGCCCCGTACTTTTGATTGGCTCTGTACTATAAGTATTACAGTCAGCTGCTTTATTTCAGTTTCCACAAACGTGAAGATAGTAAATCACCTTTTGAAACAAAGAACATGGAGGTGAAAAATGAGGTATGATGTACTTTTTGTCTTTAGATTAAATTTTGAATGATTTTCTTTTATTGAGTTAAGAGGGCTTAAGCTAAATAAAATACTCATCACTTATTTCTGCCACCGGTGTTTATTCAAGTTATCTCCACCCCCAACATAGGGCTTGAACTCACGAGATCCTAGATGGAGCTCAGACTCTTCTGACTAAATCAACCAGACACCCCTGCACCAGTGTTTATTTAAAAACCCAAGTTTCCGGGCGCCTGGGTGGCTCAGTGGGTTAAGCCTCTGCCTTCGGCTCAGGTCATGATCCCAGGGTCCTGGGATCGAGGCCCACATCGGGCTCTCTGCTCAGCAGGGAGCCTGCTTCCTCCTCTCTCTCTGCCTGCCTCTCTGCCTACTTGTGATCTCTGTCTCTGTCAGATAAATAAATAAAATCTTTAAAAACAAAACAAAAAAGCCCCCAAGTTTCCTGTGGAATAAATCTGTACACCTTAATGATCAATTGGACGACTGTTGGGGATTTTTGAGCATTATGTATGCCCAGCACGTTTCCCAGAAGGATTCAGTGTAAAATTATTTGGATTCCTGAGAGAGAACTCTTCTCTCCAGTTCCTGCATTCACACGTTCTCTGGCTTTGTGTACTGCCCTCGTATTGAAGGAGTATTTTTT
This sequence comes from Spilogale gracilis, assembly GCA_004023965.1. Classification (NCBI taxonomy): domain Eukaryota; kingdom Metazoa; phylum Chordata; class Mammalia; order Carnivora; family Mephitidae; genus Spilogale; species Spilogale gracilis. The sequence goes on along the minus strand of PITA01002105.1, from coordinate 141,772 downwards.
CCTGTAATACCCGTCTTCCATTTAGGTAACTGTGTGGACTAAATCATTGATAATCTGACAAATAGCAGTAGTGCTCAGCTCATCTATAATTTCAAGCTTCTCCAGCTGTTCCTAATTTCTACTTAAAAAAAAAATCTGACTTCCTCAAATATTCACTTTTATAAAATGTTGACAAGTGCAAACTTAAAGCACTAACCCCCCCCATTTTTATTTTATAAACTCAACATTATCATCACCATTATGGCCTGATTCTTGAGTGATCCCATGGCTGTGTACACTGCCTATGGGCAGTGGATTTTATTAGCTCTCAAAGGTACATTTTCTCTACTCTCTTATTTAAGCCTCAGGGGCTGTTTTGGCCTCAATTCCAGCAAATGGTGGCCACAGTATTGCCAAAACCTGTGCTTGTGTAAGTGACTCACTCATGTGTTTTGTTTTGTTTTAAAACCCAGGGTGGCTATCCTCTTGGAGTTACTAAAGAAATAGCCATTTGTGTTGATAAAATAATGTTTTCTGATTTGAGAAGTCTACAACTCAGGAAAACCATGGAAATAAAGGTATTTGTTGTTTAATTTCTATAGACTGAGATCCAAAGAACTATAGATTTTTATTCCTTGTTTCCTGTTCTTAGTTTGAGCTTCGAAGCTAGCTACGAGATGTAACTGATGAAATTGATTGCAAAAACTATCTTGTAATAGCTTTAAAAAATTTTTTTGTTAGAAAGGTTTAAGAAATTCACATTTGCTTGTGTTCTCAGTGAATTTTTGCAACTTTTCTGTCTTTTGAAAGGGTACAGTTACTGAATTCAAACACCCAAGTGACTTTTACGTGCAGTTATATTCTTCAGAAGTTTTAGAGTACATGAACCAACTCTCTGCGAGTTTAAAGGAAACCTATGCAAATATAGCTCAAGAGAAGGATTACATTCCTGTTAAGGGGGAAGTTTGTGTTGCCAAGTACACTGTTGATCAGGTAACCACTGATGAAATGAATTATTTAATACAATGTTTTAATTTACTTCTGTCGTATAAACTGGACACCAGAACTTTTAATAATGCATTTGCTGCCTTAACCAGAAGCTGTGGTCAGATTCCCATTTTCGTCCTCATTTGGTATTATAGATCTGTTGGGGGAACCCCTCCAGTTCTGTTTATAGGCTTCTCTTCTGCCAGTTACAGATGGATGGCCAGTTCTGCAGGCTGTGTCTATTTCTGTAGCTGAGGCATTAATGTGTCATAGTGTCTCCTCGTCTAGAATAACCCAGGAATATTTTTACACATTAAATTCTACTAAATAGACAAATTGAGGTATTTCTTAGATTCTTAGAAGATTAACTTGCTAATTGATTGCCTCAGAACAGAGCTGTAGGTTTTCCTTTGCATGTTCTGTAGATTGAGAGTTGTTTTTTTTTTTTTTTTTTTTAAGATTTATTTGACAGAGATCACAAGTAGACAGAGAGGCAGGCAGAGAGAGAGGAGGAAGCAGGCTCCCTGCTGAGCAGAGAGCTGGATGCGGCCTCAATCCCAGGACCCTGAGATCATGACCTGAGCAGAAAGCAGAGGCTTTAACCCACTAAGCCACCCAGGCACCCAGATTGAGAGTTTTTAAGCCTAAGACTGTGAAATAATGGTTTTGAAGCAGAGCACCCTTATATTCCACTTTCAGACCTGGAACAGAGTATTAATACAAGATATTGATATGCTGCAGAAGAAGGCACAAGTCTTATATATTGATTATGGAAATGAAGAAATAATTCCAGTAAACAGACTTCACCAACTAAATAGAAACATTGACTTATTTCCTCCATGTGTGAGTCTTTTTTACTTTCTCAATTCCTAATAGTGTCCCCAAAGAGCTGTTTTTAATATTTTCATGGGCACAATATTTGCTTGCTCTGTTCTGTGATGGTTATTATTAAAAAAAAATACCTATTAGTATATTTTTCATCTTTTACTAAATGTAGATAAATACTCATTGGCTTTCTTAGATCTATTTAAGAAGACTTATTTAGGAATATTTCCTTACATAAGAACCTTAGCATTTTTTAGGGATATCTTATCCATCTGTTCTTTTAAAACAATCCTTTCTATGTTTATTACATTGCTTGGAAGCAACGTGAATTTATATGTATCTGAGGGATAATGAATTATCCTTTCATAAATTTCTCAAGCTTCAGGTCCCAAAAGGAAATAATTACACATAATTACACATAAAATTGTTTATTTGCTTAGTTCTTGAAGATCTGATAAATTTTCAGTGTCAAATATATTATCTTTAAAGAACCTTCATGTTATTAATTAGAAAAATCATTTTCAAATACTGATTTTTTTAGTAACTCACGTAAAATCTTCCAGGCCATAAAGTGCTTTGTGGCCAATGTTATCCCAGCAGAGGGGAATTGGAGCAGTGAATGTGTCAAAACTGTTAAGTCACTGTTAATGGAGCAGTACTGCTCTGTAAAGATTGTCGACATCTTAAAAGAAGAAGTGGTTACCTTTGCTGTGGATGTTATGCTGCCAAGTTCAGGTAAGCTCTAAATCTTTCTTTTTTAGATGGAGCACTTAATATGTTCTTTAATCTTCACCTGTTATGCAGAGAAGAAATAGAAACACGAAATGAGGCCAAGTAAGCTGCGTTCGGAAGCCCTGCAGGGTGTGGTGAAAGTCCGGCTTGAGCCCTGCTCTTGTGGTTGGCATTAGGTCAGAGACCCTACATAGGGCCTTGGAGCTACTTAGCTTCAAAGGCTAGATGCTGACTTAGTGTGGGGATGACTGTTAGCCTTTTGATATGACCATTATGATCACTATTCTGATTTCTACTGATTTATGGAGAAAATTTAAAGAATTTCTTTATGAATTTATCCATGCTTTCACCATGAGTGCTTTTTCCTTGAGGAATCTTCACAGAATTGCTTTTGGTTAGTAATGAGACTAAGTGCCTAGTATGTAAGTGTGGAGCTGGAAACACCTCGGAATCCTTCCTGTGTGTTTGAAAAGTGACTTCTGACCGTGTCCTTGTAACTGTGTCTCCGTTTCCAAGGTATCACTCTTTTACTTTAGGAGACCCGGCATTGGTTGGTGACATGGTAGAAAGTTCAGTCAAATCTTTTGTGAAATTAAGGGGTTTTTTTTGTTTTTGTTTTTGTTTTTTTTCTGTGTATGTTTCATATTATAACTCAGGATTCTGGATGGTATTTCTTTTTTTTTTTTTAAAGAAGAGTTGTTTTTGTTTGTTTAAAAGATTTTATTTATTTATTTGACAGAGAGAGATCACAAGTAGGCAGAGAGGCAGGCAGAGAGAGAGGAGGAAGCAGGCTCCCTGTCCAGCAGAGAGCCCGATGCAGGCCTCGATCCCAGGACCCTGAGATCATGACCTGAGGGAAAGGCAGAGGCTTTAACCCCCTGAGCCACCCAGGTGACCCTGGATGATATTTCAAAGATCTTGAAGTTTACGTCATCCTGGTTACCCCTTGTTTCAGCCAAACTTTATTGAGAAAAAAGAGTCTTAGTTTAATGCTAAATTTCTTTTTTCTCATAAATGGTGGCCGTACTAAGCATGCCAGTGAGGCAGCAGCCAAACCTTTCATGTTAAGCAGCTTTGAGGTGAAATATTTTTATAAAATTTTCTGCCACACGATAATGGGAATTTTGCCTCAATTTTTAAGGCTGAGCATTAGTAAACTATTTTGTACACAGAAACTAAGCTGGTAAGAAATAAGCTAGTGTGTTAATAGGTATAATCTCTAGGTCTCGTGTTTGTGATTCATTTGTTTTATGTTTATGCCTTTTTTCTGATACTTGGTATAATATCTCAATGGGGATATATTTTCATAATAATTTTTAGGAAAACTCTTAGATGATGTGCTCATAGAACTTGGATATGGCTTGAAACCCAAGGGACAAAATTCTAAGAAGCAAAGTGCAGATCCAAGTGAGTATACAGACTAATATTGAACAGTATAATGACTCCAAGATCTAAAGAATATCTTGTCTACTAAACAAAAAAAGGCAAAGCTGTCACACTGTCAAACTTAATGGAAATAACTATTCTTTGAACTTTATATAAGAAGGATACCTTTTCATTTAGTAGTACATTGTATCTAATCTTAGTCTTCCCTGCCTGCTTTCCTTCCCTGACTTCCATATTAATCCTTGACATGATGCTAACATTTCTTTAGTTTAATTTTCCCTCCTTACTTAGGTGTTCCAGCAATAATAAATAGTAGTATAACATTCTGTTCTGGTAAGATGGTATTTCTTGTTAATATTTTTTTTTACTTCTTGTTTAATTATGTATGTGGCTTTCCATTTAGTATAACAAGAGAACTAAGAAGTTTTGCTACTAGCATTTTTTCCCCCTCATTGCCTAGTTTTATGTGGTATTTATTGTCGTGTTTTCTTCTTTACTTTGTTCCTTACCAATTAATTGGGATGCAGACATACTTCATTGTCTCTTCCTCATCCATCCAGAGGTAATTTCCAGGTTAATGGTGCTGTGACTAGGTGCATCCTTTCATATAAATGAGGCTGACTCATTTTTAAATTTACTTTATCTTACCTCCTGTCCTTTGCCTTGTCTGATTGGTTGCTAAGTCTTTATTGATTCTTCTTCCTGAATATCCTCTGTATATGACTTTTTTTTTTTAATCCTTTTTTTCCTTACTATTTTTCTAGTTCAGGCATCTTTACCAGTTGTGGATAGTTGCAACAACCTTCTCTGACTTTACCTTTGGTCTGATGTCTATATTCTTACAGTACTGCATACATGTTAGTCCCCAAACATAAATCATAGTATGACAGCTCTGCTAAAAAGTTTTCAGTAATTCTTTGCTATCTAGAAGAGAAAACCAAACACTGTTCTAACAGTAGTCATGGTTGAAACTATAAATGCCGGTGGTGTCTTAAGGAAAATGTGGAGTTGGGGAAAAAAAAGGGGAGATACCTGGGGCCTACAGCATCGTGAGAAATCATGATGGGAGCCGTGGATAGAGAATGGACACAAAGTTGCCAGAGCACAGGAGGGTGAATGATTTTAGAAGGAAGTCATCAGTAATAATACCAAGTGTTGCAGAGGTATCTAGTGGAAGAAACAAAAATCTTCTGAGCGGTATTTGCTTCATGGAGGGACTATGGAGGTGCCTTCCTGGAGGGTATCGTGTGGTCAGTGCAGACAAATAGAGAAGAGATGATAAAACGGTATGAGAGAGAGTGCCCAGCCTGCAGTGGGAGCACCTGGACGGGCACCCAGCCTTGGTTGAGAGAGAAGTCTGTTCAAGGTAACACCACACGAAGCAGGAAATAACTAGGTTGCTGGGAGATGCAGAGTGTGTTCTGGGAGGAAGAATAGCACGTGGTAAGGCCTAGAGGTGTTGAAGGAGAGTGATTGGGCCTGAAAAGCTGCAAAAATTAATGAAACCAAAATGCCTTGATTTTTCTGTTTTTGAAAGATCTTGAAGGTGTTGGAAAAATGACAGCTGAAAACAAAGTTGTTGTGGATAGAAGTGATCTAATCCCCAAAGTGTTGACTTTGAATGTAGGCGATGAGTTTTGTGGTGTGGTCGCCCACATTCAGACCCCAGAAGACTTCTTTTGTCAACAGCTGCACAGCGGACGTGAGTAAATTCTCTTGGTTTGTGCTGGGAGTATAGTCTCTGTACTTCAGGAGGCTCAACATATGAAAAAGATAATGTGCAGATTGGTATTGTGTTTGAGATGTGATTTATATTTACAGATAAGCTCGCTGAACTTCAGGCATCCCTTAGCGAGTACTGTAGTAAAGTGTCTCCACGCTCAGAGTTTTATCCAACCATTGGTGATATCTGTTGTGCCCAATTCTCAGGTAAGGGTATTATTGAAATTTTTTTAACTTATAATGAAGTAAAAATAAATGAAAAAATCTTCAGTTTGCGTTGGATGGCTGCATTTGAAGTTTGAGTGTTAAAAGTGCACCAGTCATTTAAATATGCACAGTTAAACTGAATTCAAGTGTGCAAAGGAGGAAGGTCTGTGCTTGGAGGGGTTGGCAAAGGAAGTTTCTGTTGTTTTATCAGCCTTTGGTTTGGGGGACTGGTGCACGTAATTTTGTTTGCATCAGGATGTGAATGTGGAATATTCTAGGAACATGTCTTCACCAGTTTTCTTGGGAAGAGCAGGAGGGCCTGGAAGCATGGAGCCATCACAGCAGAGCTGTGATGACTGGCTTCAGTTCCTCCCTGCTGAAGAGAAATAAGTCCAGTGGCCTCACAGAAGGGGAGATGCAAGTGGGCCTCCAGGAAATGGATTGCTTGGTCGGTGGAGTCCTGTTGACTCATACTGCCAGGTATTCTAAAATTAGCCCTGCTTGATGCTTAGCGAATTGTTCCTGTACTGATCAAGGCATCGGTGTGGATTCATTCCCAAGACCCAGACATGTTCTCTGTCCTAGTGAGTTATCTGTCTATGGGAGAAACAAAGCATGTTGTAAGTTCTACCCAGGACATGAGTAGTCTAGTAAGGTATGCATACAAGGGAGATGCTAGGAGGTGAAGGCTTCTGTGAAGCAGAAATTGCAGTGTTGACTAGGCATACATTATTCAATAAAGCCTGATACTCTATTAAAGTAAAACCTACAGATGACCATCTCTAAATTTGGGAGGGAAAGTTTCTGTTTATATCCGCCCAGGAAAATCATTTGAGACGGAGTCTCTCCTTCTTTCAGAGGATGATCAGTGGTACCGTGCCTCCGTTTTAGCTTATGCTTCTGAACAATCTGTATTGGTCGGATATGTAGATTATGGAAACTTCGAAATCCTTAGTTTGACGAGACTCTGTCCCATAACTCCGAAGTTGCTGGAATTGCCTATGCAGGCTATAAAGTGTGTGCTGGCAGGTAGGACATTTTTGTGGTCCCTATATTCTTAAAATACTAAAACCTAAAGAGCATTAGTTAGAATTGAACTTAGACTACCCAGAAGATCCAAAAGAATATGTTTAGATATAAGTTCTCTTAATGCAAAAACAATCCTTAATAGAACATTTTAAATACACAGGACTACTTTGCTATTTCTAATAAAATAAAATTTAATTTAATGTGCTTGTGGTTATGAAATTGAGTCTTCTTTTTTTGCTATTTATAGTACACATTACTGCTAAATAACCTAGAAGCTGATGCATTACACAAAGTTCTAAAAATAGTATGTTTGAACATATGCTTAGAAATTACTGTATATAAAGTCCATCCACCAGGAGCCAGGACTTTTTTCCATATTAATAAATTGGCCTCTATCACCTTTGTTCAGATATACCATAATTGAACTAGTATCTGATTATCAGAAGGATAGTTCCAGGTTTTTGCTACTAACAGTGGCAATAAAAAAATATTTATTTATTTGACAGAAACACAGAGAGGGAACACAAGCAGAGTTAGGAAGAAGCAGGCTTCCCTCCGAGCAGGGAGCCCGATGTGGGGTTTGAACCTGGGACTCTAGGCAGGGAGCCCGATGTGGGGTTTGAACCCAGGACTCTAGGATCATGACCTGAGCCAAAGGCAAATGTTAAACAACTGAGCCACCTAGGCCCACCCCTGTTTTTTATGTCATTAAAAGGGACCAGTATTTCTGCCTGGATTGTTTGATACTTTTGATTATGACTTTCTTTTTCTTTTTTTTTTTTTTAAAGATTTTATTTATTTATTTGACAGAGTGAAACACAGCTAGAGAGGGAGCACAAGCAGGGGGAGTGAGAGAGGGAGAAGCAGGCTTCCCGCCGAGCAGGGAGCCCAATGTGGAACTTGATCCCGGGTCTCCAGGATCATGACCTGAGCCGAAAGCAGTTGCTTAACCAACTGAGCCACCCAGGCGCCCCTGATTATGACTTTCTTATTGAGATACATTTTACATACCATAAAATTCTCAGTCTTCGGTATACAATTCAGTGATTTTTAACAAATTTACTGAGTTGTATAGACAACACCCTGTTGAGGTTTCTGGTGCATGTCAGTGGTTAATCCTAGCTCCCCTGGAATCACTAATTTGTCTTGAAGATTTGCTTTCCTGGACATTTTATATCAATGGAATTATGGTTTGTTTACATAGAAGTAAAGCAGTTTTCTATAATTTTTTTTTCTTTATAATTTTGCCTTTGTTTTAATGATTAGAAAATCCTTCTGCTCAGGTGGGACTTTTTGGTTCTGATGTTTTTCTGGTTTCTTAAATTGAACTTCATGGAAATTAGGAGCTAAACTTTCACTCGTTATAAGAAGTATTTTGATAGTCTTTTAAAAATTCTTTGATAGGAGTAAAGCCATCATTAGGAATTTGGACTCCAGAAGCTATTTGTTTGATGAAAAAAGTTGTGCAGAACAAAATGGTCACGGTGAAAGTGGCTGACAAGCTGGAGAACAGCTCCCTGGTGGAGCTCGTAGATGAATCAGTGACGCCTCACCTCAGCATTGCTCAGGTGCTCAGGGACGCCGGCTTTGCTGTCCGGGAGACAGGTGTGCTGGCCGAGAAACCTGGTGTCGTGAACAAAGCCAGTGGTGAGTAAGATAACATAACATCCATGCTGGAAACGATAGGGCTTGTGTGCGTGTGGGTTCCCATGCTTTCAAAAAGAATGGATGTTGAGAGTCTTCTGTCTTTTTGAATCAAGCATTCATTTAAATACATTATGAGTGTGTTGGAAATCTGAAAAAAACAAAAACAAAACTTAGGGTCACTAGCAGATGTCACTAAAAGTCCCTGGAAATTGACTTCCTCAAAAGCAGATTCCTCACGAGCCTGACCTGCCATCCTCGCTTTGACCATTTGTTTTGCACAAAAGTTCATTTTTTTTCACAGTTCCTTTAGGTATAGAAGCAGAACTAAATCCACTGGAGTGGACATGGGTTGAACTTGCTGTTGACCAAACAGTAGATGTTGTGGTCTGTGCGATGTACAGTCCTGGAGAATTTTATTGCCATGTGCTTCAAGAGGATGGTAAGTGGGCTCTTCTCATTTGTTGCCCTTACAAATACATCATGTGGTAATATCTGAGGAAGAGTTTACTGAATAACAGAAGTACTGTCTTTCTAATAAGGGCGAAGTCAGTATTTCTCCTTATAAGGAAGATTTGATTAAACTCAGTTGCCTTTTATTCCATTTAAAACCATTATTTCTATTTTTAAAAAATCTCTATATTTAAACCAGTCTTCCAAATTCGATCTTGAAAATTAAATAGTTGATTTTATTAAACATAACAGGCATAATATATGTAAGTGCACAAATAGTGCAGTGTTAATGCGTTATCACAAAGTCAAAACACCGAGTGACCAGCATCTAGGTCAAGAAGTGAAGCGTTACCAATAATCTGGAAGTTTCCTGTCTCCTTTGCTGTCTCTTTAAAAAGTAAATACTATCCTGCCTTCTAACAGCATAATTTTTCTGGTTGTGAACTTTATTTTATGTAAATGTAATCATACAGTATGTACAGTGTGCACCTTGCCATCGTTTCTCACATTGTGAGATCAGTTCTTCATTTTTATATGTAGCAGTAGCTTGTGTTCCATTGTGTGAATGACAGTGCAACTTTCTTTCTTTAAAAGGTTGGACATATGGGTTGTTTCTTGTTCTGAGCTAGAGAATGATGTTGGTGTGAACATTTCCATACAGATTTGATGCACATGGATATGTGCTTCTTTTGAATATATACCCAGGAATGAAATTACTGACTATAACCTAAAGGGTATTTATATTTTCAGCTTTTATTGGTGAATGCCCAAAAGTTTCCAAAGTGATTATGACAGCTAAGAGTTTTAGTCACTCCACATCCTCACACTTGTATTTTCCTCCTTTTTCATTTAAGCTATTCTTGTGAGCATCCTTAATTTTAACATTTCTAAAATCTTAGTTTTCTTCTCTATCAGATGAGTACATTAAACTGGGTGCCTAAGTCCCACTCTGCCTCCCAGTTTGTGAGATTTATCATTCCTCCTTTCGGAATCACCTAAGAGATTGACCACTATTTCATATAGCATAAACCTAAAAAATTTTAAAGTCCGTTTTTATTTTCATAGGTGATTATACAAGCATATGGTACAAAATGGGAGTTAAAAAGAATGTATAATGGGAAGTAAGTTTCCCAGTTCCTCTCTCAATTTTCTCAAAATCTTTTCAGAATAAGTAAATAATAATAAATACCTTTCCTCTGCATATGCTTGTATGGATGTATTCCTGTTTGTGTAGGCGTAAATGGTAAAGTACTGTGAAGGATTTTTGCACCTGACTTTTATTTTCTACTATGTCTTGGACTGATAAGTTTAAGTACACATACTCCTTTCTTCCCGTCCTTTCCTTTTTCCTTAAAGATTTATTTTGAGAAAGTGTGTGGGGGTGGGGGTGCAGAGGAAGGAGGATGGGGAGGCAAAGGGAGAGCAGCAGACTCCCTACGGTGGGGAGCCAGATGTGGGGCTCCATCTCAGGACCCTGAGACCATGACCTGAGCTGAAATCAAGAGTTGGACACTTAACTGAACCATCCAGGAGCCCCTCAGCATTTTCAAGCCCTCCATGGTTTGTATCTTTCCCAGCACGTGGCTGGTGTGTCCTTCAGTGGTTCATCTTCCCTGCTTTGCCCAACTGCTCCTGCCAAATAAGTTTTGGCTCCCCCCCTCCCTTTTTTATTTAAGTTTTTTTTTTTAAGTTTTGGCTTCTTAATTCTGTACTTTGCCTCAGAGCCATTTCTTCCTTCTGGAGTTACCTCTCTCTGTGTCTGTCCCTTTCTCTATAAAAGCTTTATTAGTATACACAGCTCACCTCTGTGTTTCCTTGGCCGACATCTCTGCATCCTCTCAGTGCTTATGTGTCCTCCTTCCAGACAGCTCGTATGTCACTTTCTGTACAGGCTTGTACACATTTTTGTCATTCCTGTGCAAAGCTCATGCTCTGGTATGCTGATGACAGTGTCATAGTAGGGGGATACCAAGAGCATTCACTAATAACGACTTGTTTTTCCAATTAACTTTTTAGTAAGGAAAAGAGAAAAGCATCTTGTGTTTACTTAATAGTTGGTAATGTACCTGAGATTGTATGATCAAAATGTTTCCCAACTTTAGAGGAAAATCTGTATTCTGCATGCTTTTTAAACATTGAATGCTGTGTGTGTATTGTGTTTTCAGCTGTAAAGAAGCTCAATGATTTGAACAAGTCATTAGCAGAATATTGCCCACAGAAGGTACCCAGTGATTTTAAGGCAGAAATAGGGCAACCATGTTGTGCTTCTTTTGCAGGTAAGTTGCAGTTGATAGAATCTTGACTTCATTGATAGAGACTTTTGTTTCCTGACGTTCAGCCCTTATTTTTAATGTGTATTTTCTTCCTGACGTTTAAGTAAATATTTCTCAAAATCAAGACTAAATGAATGCTGGGATGCCTGGGTGGCTCAGTTATTAAGCGGCTGCCTTTGGCTCAGGTCGTGATCCTGGAGTCCTGAGATCGAGCCCCACATCGGGCTCCTGCTCGGTGGGAAGCCTGCTTCTCCTTCTCTCACTCCCCCTGCTTGTGTTCCTTTCTAGCTGTGTTTCTCTCTGTCAAATAAGTAAATAAAATCTTAAAAAAAAAAAAAAGAATAAATGCATGCTTTAAAGTATCATGTTTTATCTTCTCTTCGTAGCAAGGAACCTCCAAATGAAACTTTATCTCACCTTTGTTAAACTTTGTTAAATGCTTTTCTTTCCAGAATTTCTGAAATGGGAAATCTGTTCACAGCAGGTTCATTATTTCTTCTGGTCACACTGTGTATGTTTAATTTGAAAGTATATTTTGTGAAACACCTTAGTTTCATTGCATGAGTTTTTCTGTTTGCTTTTTACATTATTTTACTGATAACAAGTAAAACAGTTTGTCCTTGTAATCTTTCCAGATTGACAGATATGTTCAAGGTTATAAAGCCTTCCCTTCATTTTCACATTCTGTTTATTATATAGGTGATGAATGAAATCTTCAGTTTACATCTGATGTTAACATGTGGTGCTATAAAAATTTTGGATGTATTCTAAAAAATAGATTTTGAGAATTCTGGGGATATCTGAATGAAAAAGCCATCATCTGGAGAAAGCAAATTTATTTAGTTACATTAGACAGAGGATTTTTTTTTTAAGATGAAAATTTCATATGTTAATATAAGGAAAATAATGTTCCATGTTACAAACTTTGTGTTAAATATAGGTGATGGTAATTGGTACCGTGCCTTAGTCAAGGAAATCTTACCGGATGGAAACATAAAGGTCCATTTTGTGGATTATGGGAACATGGAAGAAGTTACTGCAGATGAACTCCAAGTGATCCCAACCAAATTTCTAAAACTTCCATTTCAAGGGATACGGTGCTGGTTAGTAGGTATGGTGCAAAGTAAGAAACTTTCTCAGCTGTCTTCTAATACTTATAATACTTAATATGTACATTTAAAATTAGCATCTATAATTTTAACATGTGAATGAGAAGGTCCTGCTCATATTACACAATTTATAAATGTACTTTTGAAATCCTGGCTGAAATATTCAGTGTTGATCTTAAAGCAGGGAAGCAGCTGCTTTTCTGTGCTTGAGATGGGAGTGAAAACCAGTGTGTTCTCTTAAAGGCATTTTTCAGGATTTCTTAAGAGCTTCAAATACTCCTGCCTTTTTAAAGTCCAGGCATTTTCACTTGTCATAATTTATTGCAAAGAAATGATCTTGGAATTTCATAGTTTACCTACAAGGAAATTCATTATACTGCTTAGAAATAGCAAAACTACCTAAATAGCCAGTTACAGAGGATTGGTTAAATGACTGTCTATGTAATTGACAGTAATAGTACCTATTTCAGTTGGTTGTTTTGAGGATTAAATGAACGCTTCAAACATTTTTTTCTGACATGCAAAGTTCGATTTAAGTGTTTCCTCTTACCACACAGTGATACCACAGTCATTAAAGTGATGTTAACCATGGGTTAATATGAAGAATTGTTAATGAGATACATAAAGCATGCAAGTTATAAAAGATTCAGGATGGCATTATGATTACAAGGACAGGCTCTGGAACCAACTCTACTGCCTACTGTGAGAATCTTAGGCAAATGATTCAGATTCTCTGGTGCTTCTGTTTCCTCATCTGGGAAATAATAGTATCTTCCTCAAAGAGTCATTAAGAATAAAAGAGATGAAAAATACAAAGCACTTAACCCTGCCTGGCGTTATATCCATAAGAGCTATTATTATTGCAAAGGTTTCTTTATAAAATGAGTATGTATGTGCATGTGGGTCTTTCCATATGCACATGAAAATTATGGGAGTTTGGATGCCAAAATGTTAATAGTGCTCATGTCTGGCAGCATAGAGGCTCTTTATTTTTCCTTTTGCATGTTTTCTTTCTACTTACTACACTAAACAAGTTTCAGATTATTTTTAACTACCATGTTTTATGTCCTTGCTTCTTAAAATGTGGCCCCCAGGGCACCTAGGTGGCTCAGTTGATTAGGCAGGGGCCTTAGGCTCAGGTCATGATCCCAGGGTCCTGGGATCAAGCTCACATTGGACTCCCCCTGCTCTGCAGGGTGCCTGCTTCTCCATCTCTCTCTGCCTGCCACTCCCCCTCCTTGTGCATGCACGCTCTTTCTCTCTGTCAAATAAAGAAAATCTTTGGAAAAAAAATGTGGCCCCCAGACAAGCAGCATGAACTTGAGAACTTCTCTAAACTGCAGATTCTCAGTCTTCAACCAAGATCTGCCAAATTGGAAATTCTAGCGTGTGGCCCTGAAATGTGTTTTAATTAGCCCTCTAGGTAATTCAGATGCACACTCAAATTTGAGGATTACTATTTTAAAAATAAGGCTATAAGCCAAAATTATCAGAAAAATAATTTTTGGTTAGCAGTTTAAAATAACATTTTGGGGAAAAAATAACATTTTGAAATCACCATTTTAGATAAGTGTCCACAGAATGAAGGTGTATGGTTGAGCTCTTCTACCAGCATAATTAGTAACTCATCATCCTATATGTAACAGAACACAATGGTGGCTTCTAACCCTATTTTTGCCTATTGAAAAATGCCAGGTACAGATATATTAGTGGAGAAAATAAAATTTATGAGCCTCCTAAAACCCTAGTAAGTGTGTTTACAAATGCGTTATCTGTAACTCAGGCATGGAAGGTGTAGAAACGTAATTGAATGTTGAAAAATCACTGACCCAAATGGAACACTTGACAAGGATCAGTCTCAGACATTATTGAAGCAAAAATGAAGCTTGGCACAGAATTCTTTTTAATGCTCTTCTTATTTGCCAGATATACAGCCTAGAAACAAACACTGGACTGAAGAAGCCATAGCAAGATTTCAGATGTGCGTTGCTGGGATAAAACTCCAAGCCCGAGTGGTTGAAATCACTGGACGAGGTGTGGGAATAGAGCTCACGGATCTCTCCACTTCTTATCCCAGAATAATTAGTGATGTTCTTATTGATGAACATCTGGTTTTAAAAACCAGTTCACCACATAAAGACTTGACAAATAATAGACCTATTAGTAAACGGGATCTTCAAGTTGGTGTCCTAGGACTTCAAGGTAACATGTTTAAAGCATTGATTCGTTATTTAAATGTATGGTATCATTTGCTTTTGTAGGCTATGAAAATTTTTCTAGCAGTTTTTCTGTAGAATACATGCTTCGTGGAAATAGGTTAGTAACAGGTTACTGAAATTAGTATTTATTGGGGTGCCTCAGAGGAGCACCCGTTGAGTGTTCTGACTCTTGGTTTAAGCTCAGGTGGTGAGAGACTTCGGGGTGGTGAGATTAAGCCCTGCTTCAGGCTCCCAGCTCAGTGTGGACTCCACTTCTGATTCTGTCTCTCCCTCTCCTTTTCTTCCCTCACTGTTTGTGCAAACCCTCTCTCTCTCATAAGTCTTTAAAATAGTATTCATTGAAACATGGTTTTATTAAAAACTGTACTCATTTTTATCGTAGTTAGTTATCAGGTAGTCGTGCATCATACAGTTATGTATCCCTTAAAGTGTGAATCAGTTGTAAGATTTACATTAAATATACTATGGAAATAGAAATATATTACAGAAATTATACAGGAGTGCAGCAGGTCAGAGATTCTCATTCTAGATTGGACTTTTTTGTAACAGAATCCCTCAAATTGAGAAGATTGTTTTGTGAAAATACAGATTTTCATTTTAGGGACTTGTGAATGTTGATTCAGTTGACGAATGAATTGAATAAAGACATAACTGAGAGAGAATAACAACTTCGATCTGTTTTATACAAGATCTGTTTTGCATGTTTTCAGCCATCTCTTCAGCTGAGCAGTGGAGGACGATAGAGTTGCCAGTTAATAAAACTGTACAAGCAACTGTATTGGAAATCGTAAACCCACACTTGTTTTATGCTCTACCAAATGAGATGCCAGGTAAGAGACCAAAATTTGAGACCTGGTTGTGCTCATCTTTTTAACTGTAAAATGAAAGCATTTATCTGAACTCTTTAGGAAGTGAGAGAGAAGGGGAGGCTGGTGATTTTTGTTTTATTCAGTGTTTTAAGGAAGAATTGGCCATCATAACACTTCAGGCATATTTAGTTGTACAAACACAAGTGTAAAATAAACATGAAGGGAAATACCCTGCATTTAGCACCTAGCCAGCCCAGTCTAATGTATAGCTTTTTATAAGAAAATAGTGTCCTTAATTCTGTGCAATTTGTTGTTTAAAAACAGATATTATCACAAAAAATAGGTACTATGTATATTGAATTGCGCTTACAAAGCTAAACATTATGACTTTTTAAGAAAATTTGTTTTATTGAAAGAGTACTTTATGAATCAGTCTGTAATCACTGTTAGTATAGCTTAGAAACTTAGAGAAATGTTTTATACTGGACCTTAATCCTAAAGAAAAGTAGTATATAAATGTTTTCTTGTTTCATGGAAGTTTATAATTAAGAAATCTCTTAAGTATGTTTGAGTGTATCCTTGTAGTGTCAGAAGAGAGTGCAAGTTGAGTGAGGCTATTCAAAGTAACTGCAGGTACTTGAAGGCTGAGAACGTGAACACTTGTTTCAAATTGTCAAACCACAAATTGTGGAGATACCAACAAGTGCTCTTAAATGTAATATGTATTACAAATCATCATCTTTAATCTCTATAGTGGAAAGCAGGGACTTAGGGTTATTGAATCCTGATGAACTGGAAGTACTTTTTTTAAAATCGCATTAACTGTAACACACTTCGTAAAAAGTGTACTGAAAACTTGTGGAAGTATGACGTAATAAGTTTCTATAGTGTGAACACAGTAATATAACCACTCCGATCTAGAAATTGGCTTCCCAGAAGCTTCCTTCTTATTCCCTCCCAGTATTAGATCCCTTACGTACAAGGTAACCACTAGTGGTTGTATGTTTCTTACAATATAAATGGAAACAGGTTTTTGAGTGATTCGATTTGACAATGTATACTGTCTAAACAGTACTGAAAATTTTTTCACAAAAGATTGCTTTTTTGTGTTTCAGAAGATCAGGAAAGGTTGTGTATGTTGACAGCTGAATTGTTAGAATATTACAATACTCAGAAAAGCCGAGTGTCTTACAGACCCAAAATTGGAGATGTGTGCTGTGCCAAATACACAAGTAAGTTTCTTTTAGATGAAACATTAAAAGGGAAATGTTTGTTCTCTTTTACCTGAAATCTTGTGTATTTTGTTATATTAGTTGCACATTTAATTTTAAGAAACTAAAAACAAGTTTGTAAGTTTGATTCATATGCAGGGGTCATCCAGCTTTTCTGTTTCATAGCCATAGATTATATTTAGTTAAGGATATAAGTTGATATCTACAAATCTGTCAGCACTTTGACATAATCAGCTCGAGATAACGCTACTGAGTGTGGCGGACCAATAACATATTTATACATGGTGGAGTTGCAAATAATTTATAGAACTTTATTAATGTACTCAAAAAGGAGTAAGTGTGTTAAAAAGACTTGTTGAATCAGGTACACTTAACCATTGTCCTATTGTTTACTATTTTATGTTAACAAATTTCTTTTAGTAATAACAACACTTGGAGTGAATATTCTCGGTCAGAAATTTGGGGAATTCTAGAGTCCAAGGATTTAAATTGTTTTGTAAGTTCTGGAAGCATATTGCTCTGTGTGCATCTTAAAGAAATGTCCATATGTGCTAAAAGTTTGTGAGTGAGCCAATTTCATCTTCCTCTTGCCAGCAACAGATTTAAAATGCTTTCGGTTTGTTGCCCACAGAGAGTTCACTTAAAAATTTTTTTTAATTTAAATTTAGATTTACAGTTAAATGTATTATGCTTAGTTTTGTTTTTCTTTTGTGTGATAATGAGATCTACACTTTCCCTCTTTCTTCTTGGGAGAAATATGTCACAATTTTTCATTAGATAAGTATTTTCTATTACTTAACTGGAATTGCATAAACACTATTCACAGACTAGCCACGAAAAGTACACTATGATATAGGAGATAAACAGCTACTTATCTCTTTTCCCTTTTTTGTTGTTATTAGTGTTCTGTGTACTTTCACTGGTGGTCTTCAGTTCTCTGCATTGGTGCAGATTCTCCCGGTGAAACCTCATGTACTTTATCAGCTTTTGTTATATTGCCAGCGCTTGCTGCCTTCTGACCTCTTAGCCAGACTGCTTGGCTTATCCTCCAGATGTGAGCCATCACCCTGGAAGTTTTCCTTCATCATCTTGCTGGGGTTGTTTCAACAGCACGCCCTCGTGTTTCCTAGTTTTCTCTCCCATCCCGCTATGTTTTCTTAGTTTCTTCCTCCCTCATCTCACCTTGTTTTCTGACATCCTTACTTTGGATTTATTCTAATACTTGGGTATATCCCATTCTCCAGAAACTGAGAAAAGGTACAGGTCAGATAAATTTTCTGTTATGTCCCCATGTTCTCCCATGTTTGAAAAAGTCTTCTTTCTACCTTAATAGTTAATTGATAGCTTGCCTAGATATAAAATTCTAGATTGGAAGTCATCTTCTCTTAAAATTTTGAAAGCATTGCTTTAAAAAAAATTTTTTTTTATTAAATACTCTGTCCATCCAGCATGAGGTTTGAAGTCACAACCCTGAGTTTGAGAGTTTCAAGCTCCACCACCTGACTTGGCTAGGTGCCCCACTTTTATTGTTTTTTAAAGCTGTTGATGTTGCTGGTCAAAAGAGCAGTCATTTAGGGGCACCTGGGTGGCTCAGTTGGTTAAGTGACTGCCTTCGGCTCAGGTCATGATCCTGGAGACCCGGGATCGAGCCCCATATCGGGCTCCCTGCTCGGCGGGAAGCCTGCTTCTCCCTCTCTCGCTCCCCCTGCTTGTGTTCCCTCTCTGGCTGTGTTTCTCTCTGTCAAATAAATAAAATCTTAAAAAAAAAAAAAAAAAAAAAAAAGCAGTCATTTAGATTCTCCAAACTTTGTGCATGTTTTTTTCTCCCCTCTCTGGAACTTTTATTAATCTCTTCATTCCGTGTTTTGAAATCCATGATGTGACTTGGTATTAGTTTTCACCATTGCATTGGGCACTTTTAGTGGGTGGGCCCTTAGGTCTAGGAATTGATGACCTTCAGTTTTGAGAAAGTTTTTGAAATTTTTTTATTCCCTTCTTTCATTTTCTGTTCTGTTAGAAACTCTAAATATTCTTTTTTTTCTAAGAGTCATTTATTTTGGAGAGAGTGGGGGGCAGGGGGCAGAGGGATAGGGAGAAGAGAGAATCTCACCCTGACTCCCCACTGAGCATGGAGTCCCACATGGGGCTCAATCTCAAGACACTGAGGTTATGACCTGAGTTAAAAATCAAGAGTCAGACCCTTAGCCACCCAGGTATCCCAGGAACTCCAAATATTCTAATATTGAATTTGAATATCTTCTGCTAAGTTTCCTCTTTTCTCTTTCACCTTTTTTGATTATTTTTTTCAGGAGAGTTCCTCAGTTTTATTTTCTAATTTATTTTTTCACTTCTGATACCACATTTCTAGTTTCAGTAGCTTTTCTGTTTGTCTTTTCAAGTGTGTGTCTTTAATACTGACTTGCTTTTATTTCAAGGATGGAAGGCAGTTTGTCAGGGGACATTAATATCCTTCTAATTGTTCCTGTCTTCTCCCTGTTTCTTTGAGTTCCTTTTGACTTGGCCTTCTCTGTTGGAAGTTTTCTTCAAATGTCTGGTGATCCTTTGCAGTTCACGTAGGATGGGGCACTTAGACGTTACTTGGAAGCTGCTTTGTGTGCAGAACTTAATGCACTGGTGGCCTTCACTGTTGGACCCTGCCATTTCCCTGGGGACTCCTGATCTTGGTATCTTGATGTGCATGGATGGTTTTGTCTGCTGCTCAGAGGACACAGCTGGCCCGGCAGCGTTCTTGGTCAGCTTCCTCTGTGCTGTATCATGTTTCTGAGCCCGGTAGTCTATCTGGCTCATCCTCTTTGGAGAAGAAACCTCCAGTCTTCTGCCCTTGAATAGGAGCAGATGCCTTGAAATGCCGAGGGCATTCTTAGCTTTTATATTAAAACGCATGAACCTAAAACTGATCATCTTCTTTAACAACTTAAAAATAAGTATTTTGTGTAAATGTGTTTGTAAACTAAATTCTATTCAGTTGTCTTGGGGAGTAAGTCTGCCTTCTTTACCCAATCCTCATTTTCAGCTCCATTCTTACTTTTGCTTTGGGATGCATTAATTAGGGCTTGGGGATTCAAGATGCAAAGGAAGATGCTGCTTTTCTTTCCCATAGCCAGCTTTGGTTGAGCCCTGCTAAATCATTTTCATTCCTGCCACATACTTTACAGCTTCCAACGTTATACTGTCTTCTCCCTTCTCCTCTACTCTTGGGCTTTTGTGCCTTTTTGTTTTCAATCAAGTAATTGGATCTGAAAAGAGTAGAGGTGATACTTGTGCTTCATCAGGACTCCAACCAGACGTGTTGGCATGAATTTCTCACTAATGTAAATGTAACTGTGAATAACTATCTTAAGGAAGGGAGTCATTGCATGTAACTTCTCACCTGAGATTGCATTATATTTTCAGGTGATGACTTCTGGTACCGTGCCATTGTTCTGGGGACATCAGATGCTGATGTGAAAGTACTCTATGCAGACTATGGAAACACTGAAACTCTGCCTCTTTCCAGAGTGCAGCCAATTTCCACCAGCCACCTGGAACTTCCTTTCCAAGTTATTAGATGTTCCCTTGAAGGTAGTTAAGTCACTTTCCAACTGGGATATCTGTGTGATATTTTTTTCCTCTTCTGTTTTATAGCCCCATGTCTGAATCAAATGGGCATTTCAGTAACTGCACAGATTTCTAAATATCAAGCAGATTTTACAAAAAAAAAAAAATCCTATCTTTCATCCTTTATTTCATTCTCAAAAAATTACATTGTCAGCCTGTTGTTTGGAGATTGGGTTTGGCCCTAGGTTGCACCAGTAGAAGTGGCCAGGGCTGGGGAACCTGGGCTGTCTGACCCTTCCCTAAGGGCTCTTCCCCACTCTTGAGAGACCCAAGATGACACCATTTGGGACTACTTTACTGTGTACTGTCTCCACATGTTCAGCTCTTCAGTTGGTCTTTGAATAAAAGGAATGGGAATGCTAAAGTAGCTTTTTACCCTAACTCCTGATTTCATTACCTAGTGGTCCCAGCAGACAAGAGCTCACTCATTGCATCGTCATCTGCTTTGGTTTTGACTCAGGGAGAGAGTTGGAAAGTTTTATTGTTTGCTTCTCCCATTATAATGGACATATGTCCATGGCAGCAGACACTTGTCTGTTTATGCCCTCTGGACTTGGATTACTGCTAGAATATCTATTGAACAACTTTTTTTTAATGCAACAGCAATAGTACATGAAAGCATACTTAAGTCCAGCTGAAGTAATAATAAGTAAGACTTTTGCTTATTGTCTTTAAACGATATCTGTAAATATTTATCTTTTTTTAAGGGACTCCAAGATTAATATTCAGTTGTTTTCCCAGGACTAATGGAATTGAATGGAAGCTGCTCTCAATTAATAATAGAACTGCTAAAAAATTTCATGTTGAATCAGAGCGTAATGCTTTCTGTAAAAGGAATTATCAAGAATGTCCACACAGTATCGGTTGAGAAATGCTCTGAAAACGGTGCCATCAGTATAGCTGAGAAGCTGGTGACATGCGGTCTAGCTAAAAACATCACATCTAGAAAGCAAAGCACTTTAAGCACAGGTATTTTTTTCAAGTTTAACGACAGATGTAAGTATAATGAAGAACAGACGTAATCAATGTAGGTGACGTGGTTTTTCCTTACTCTCTGTGGTCACGGTCCCTTCATCCTCCCTCTTTGCAAATCCAGTAGCAAGGTGCGACTCACATTGCCACCTCAGGAGACCCACTGGATAGAAGCAGGCCTCCCAGGCAAGGTTTTTCTTAGCTTAGGCTCAGCAGCATTGCTGATCACACTGGTGATAGCACTGATACTGAGAGTTTTAGAAATGTCTAGCATTCAGAATTACTTCCAACTTTCGATCCTGACCAAAGTGAGAGGAGTTTGTATTCTTTTTTAAAGATTTTATTTATTTATTTGACAGAAACAGAGCGAGAGAGGGAACACAAGCAGGGGGAGTGAGAGAGGGAGAAGCAAGCTTCCTGCCGAGCAGGGAGCCCAATGTGGGACTTGATCCCGGGTCTCCGGGATCATGTCCTGAGCCAAAGGTAGTCGCCCAACCAGATGAGCCACCCAGGTGCCCCAGAGTTTGTATTTTTGAGATTGGATCTTACAGATGTCTCATAAGATGATTATTTGGCAGGCCTACCCTTGACCAAAGAGATGCCCCATTTTTGGTAGAAGACCTAAAATCTTGGAGATGGAGGCATTAATTTGGTGAAACCCACGGTGCAGTAGTAGAGAATATTAAAGCCCAAATGAGACATTAATTGGTCAAGTCCTTTATAGTTAGCCCATGCCTAATGAGCAAAGCCGTGTATATTCAGATCTCCAGTTTGTTAGTTATGATATATGTTCTCTAATGGCTTTTTGTATTTGCTTTTAGAAAAGACATGCAGGGTGAATTGCTGTTGCACAGAATTACAGAAACAAGTGGGTAGAATTTCCTTGAAGTGAAATTGTACTCCTTACATTTTTAGAAATGAAATGATACTATTTTTTCTTCACCCGTAGGTTGAAAAACATGAACAGATTCTTCTCTTCCTCTTAAACAATCCAACCAATCAAAATAAATTTATTGAAATGAAAAAATTGTTTAAAAGTTAAGTAAGTTAAATTTGATGTTTTCACCACTTCTGTAACCATCAACAGGACATCTCTAGGCATGTCGGGGGAGAACCGATGATGTGTTCTTTATTTTGTGACCTGATGATCTGAGGTCTGGTTGTAATGTTTTGCTGTCTTGCTAGGTTTAATCCAGTAATCTTACCTTGGCTCTGCTAACCACTCACCTTACTGTTGTATGATTCTAAATGCTCATGTTACTGATAATATGGAGGGACTTGTAAAAATTGTTGTGAGATAAAGCTGTGCCTCAAATTCTTTGTGTCTAGATGTGAAATTTTCTTAAAAGAAGATTTATTTATTAGAGAAAGAGAGCACACATAAGTGGAACAGGAAGGGTCAGAGAGAGAGGGAGAGGGAGAGAATCTCAAGCAGATTCCCCACTTAGGGCAGAGCCCAATACAGGGCTTGATCTTAAACCCTGAGATCATGACCTGAGCCAAAACCAAGAGTCAGACACTTAATCCAGGCGCCCCTGTTTAGCACTTTTTGTGAAGAGGTCTGAGGGGCCAAGAACGGAAAATGGGCTGCACTGAGAGTGTATTTCATTTCCAAACAAAACCTCCTCTGCTTTGGCTCTGGTGATTGTGGTGCTTATAGACAATCATTCACGGGTTGTAAACAACAGTTCCCCTGCTTTTGTACTGTCTGGAATGCGTTGTTCCAAGACAGGCCTCAGAAAGTACTTAATGATTGGTAGCCAACTAGCATTTCTGATTGAAATGAAGTTGTCCTTCCTTCCTTGTCTGATAAAATTCTAGCCAAAAGCAAGGGATCTTTTTGATTTAGTTCACCTGTACACTCTTGTTGGCTGAAGCACAGCCTATCAGCAGCCCACCTGCAGGTGGCACTGTGGGCAGTAATGCCCTCTGCGGGCATGGTAGCTCTCAAGCAGTGGCCTGCTGTGTGGACGGAGCCGTCTTCTCCATGTGCTCATGCACAGTTGTGTTGTTGTTTCTAAGAAAGTACAACTAAGTTCTAAGCTGAGTGTCATCAACCCTGGAGTAACAGTTTTGAGCCTCCTGATGTATTTCCTTTACAAGTTTTGTGTTATTTCTAATAAATGCTGACTTACGTTGGCAGTTACAACCTTCAGTCCTTGTTACTACATTCAGTTTCAGTACTGACTGCTGTCTTGTGTACTTGAGTTTAAAATCGTCAATTAAAAAATTAAAGTTAGACAAAATCTTAAATTTAATAACTTCATAGATTAAGGGACATGCAGTGACATGAACTTTTGGAATTTAATCCTAGTGTCAAATCATATTTTTTGTGTCATTTTCACAAGAGTTTTGAAAGTGCTATCACAAGATGAAAGCTAGATTTTTTTGTTTGTTTGTTTCTACATAGTTTGAAGACCTTGCTTAAAAAACCACTTGATTTAAAGCATAGTAGTTGAACTGGCTTTTCCTTTACTATGAGAATTCTTATTTTATTCACATTTGAATATAGTGAAACACCTTATATATTATTTTAAAGGCATTTTTTTTAAGATTTTATTTATTTGACAGAGAGAAACACAGCCAGAGAGGGAACACAAGGAGGGGGAGTGAGAGAGGGAGAAGCAGGCTTCCCGCCGAGCAGGCAGCCCGATGTGGGACTTGATCCTGGGTCTCCGGGACCATGACCTGAACCGAAGGCAGTCGCTCAACCAACTGAACCACCCAGGCGCCCCTAAAAGCATTTGATTATCTAGTCATGTATTTGATCATTACAACACCCCTGAAAAGAAAGCAGACCCCATTTTATAGACGAGGCTCAGACTCTGGTTGCACAGCTACAGAAGATCTTTCTCTCTCTCTCACCCTCACCTCCCCCCCCCCCCCAGCTCCCCATACACAGGGAACTAGGTCTTAAACTCCAGGCTGTTCTCTCTCGTCTACAGGGTCCTTAGATCAGTTCTGGAGGGCTGATGGAACCCCAAGGGGTTATATTAGAAAAAATTACATGCGTGGTTGCTTAAATATACCTGCTTCATTTTGGTGAAAGTATAGTTGAATATTTACCCTCTTAAATTGTCCCTCCTAGATACAGAGATACATTTCAAATGGAAGGGTTTAGTCTCTCTTGGAGAAATGTGTTAATAACTGTAAAATTGCCCCACTAGGTATGCTGTGGTGGTGAGAACAGAAAACTGTTATCTGGGGCTCAGATGTGATAAATAAGTACTTCAGCACACGTGTTAAAAGAACATTTTTCCGTCTGAAGGAGAGTGCAGCTATGTTTTACATTCATCGAAGGGAGTACAGATGGCTGTAGCTAACCTGCAGCTCTCGGAAGGGGGGGTGAATTATGTGAACATGTTACTTTCAGTTAAAAGTGACTGTTGGGTTTGCTTGCACTTAAGATAGAAATTAAGAACCATAGTGATGGAATTTGTAAATAAGGCATAATGAGAGTTGATTCTTCTCTTTCAGAAGCAGTCTGTCTCGGAGATTATCTCTTAGGAGAAAGGAGACCACAAAGGCTGGGCTCACAGCACGGCATCTTGTGTCTTTGATTGGGAATGTTGTACTCCCATGCCTCCGCTCTTGTTTGCTAGCTGCTCTTCTGTTAGGTTGGGGCGTCTTATTTTTCCCTCTGAGTTCTTCCTCCCAAATAAATAAGTCTTGCATCAAAGTTTCATACTACATTCATGGGGAATATCGGGAAGGGATACACAGGGGCTTTCTACTGTATATATAAATTTTTAGGACTGAAAGGTACTGAAGAAAATATGGCTCCATGTTAATAAATAAATCTGGTTGATAGATATGTAGTTTTGTTGTTTTTTAATTTTTGTCTGTGTTTCAAATACTTCGTAATACAGTGTGCCCTCTCGCTGTCCTCATCTGCCTCTTCCGCTTAGTAAGTGCTCTTTGGCTTGTTGTTGCTTCAGTTCTGGCTCTTTTCCTGTCCACTCTGAGCTCATCAGCTTCTTTCTCTCCATCTTAGCTCAGATCTCCTTGCCTTTGGCCTTTGGGCTCTCAGCCACTTCAGTGGGAAGGAACTTTCTTGTTTCTGCTCCTGCTGTGCATACACTTCCAAATCTGTCGCCATTTAGCCTTTGTTATTGTAGGGAGAATTTACATTTCCCGAAGTACAAATACAGTTAACAGTGTAAGTTAAACATTGAAGTTAGAGTATATAGTTTTCTTGAAGCACAAAGTAAAATCTTGGTTTCTACTAAACTCACATGTGCAGACTCATGGACCAGCCGACTTTCCTGCTAACCTGTAAATTTCTGTTTGGGAATTTTTCCATGATTTAAGTATCAGACTCTGATAAACGTGATGTCACCAACTCAAAGAAGAAAAAATATATTTTTTGCTTTTACTGATAACATGTCAGCCAGATTATATGGAATTTTTCCTAATGTAAAAGGTTGTTCAAACATTGATGTGCTTTGATTGGATGATAATGTATGCTGCTTTGCTCAAAATCCTTTCACTTTCTCAGCCTTGTGTTCTCATGGCCATTGTTTCGCTAACTTCCCTTATCTGTACACACTAGGAGCACTGGATGCTTAATTTGTTCATTCTGTTGAATTCCAGCTACCATGAAAATGTAGGTGAAAACTGTGGAATCACAAAATTGGCCTTTTCATTGTGTACCATTAGAGAAGCAAGTCAAGGAACACACAAAAAAATCTAAGTCATAGTTTCTCAGATTCCAAGGTTTTATATGCTCCTGGAAATTTGAATACAGAGTTTAATTAAATGAAGTTTAATATTATTTGGTGATTCAACTATTTGTCTTGTTCCCCCAAAAGAGACTAATGCTATCTATAGCTCTAGTTTCACATGGAGAGATCTGGATTAGTTTTATGTAATCCTCTACTGGACCTACTTTAATTAGTATTAACATTCAAATGTTTATTGACCTCTGTACTTGCCTGGGATCAAGGTAGGTGTGCTGGGTTTGTTCATCGGGGTCATGGATGATCTGTCACACCTGCTGAGAGGGATGGTCACTTTCCCTCAATATATGTCGTTCAGTCAGAGAAGTACAATATTGCTGAAGCTGTATAAATTATTCCTTGGCAGACGTCAAGTAAATATTAGGATAAAGGTGGGTGTGGTGGTATATTCAATATGCCTTTTCTTCTGATAGAATCTTTTTGCCTGGGGCAGCTAGAAATGTGAAAGTCACAGAACTGTGAATGGGGGTCATTAATATGCTGAACTTAAGCTCTGCTGCTGTATAGTAAGCGCTCCAGAAAGATTCTTATCCGCAGGGCCCTACACAGATTCCAGGAGAGGGATGAAGTGATCATGAAGCTTGCTAAGGGGCGGCTGGCAGCAGTAAACCATTAGTGTAACTGGTGGACTCATCACTGACACAGCTACTGCCGGGACTGCTCAAATCAGTCCCTTCAGGGGCAGGCCAGAGAGTAGCCTGGAGGCTGCTCACCAGTCGACATGGTTCTGTAGCTGCTCAGGGACCCAAGCAGCGTTTACTCGTTGAACAGGATTCTCAAGGATGGCTTTTGCTTTGATTCTCCAGGTGAAAGGAATTGGAGAGCAGCCTGTGGTTCCACACACGCAGTTCAGAGTCCTAGGATGATTTTTGCCACAATTAAAGAGGCTTAGTTACAGTAAGACCACTCGGTGTCTGTACAGGGCGGGAGTGGCAGAGGCTTACCCAAAGTTCTGCTGATGTGTGTTCTGCTTCCCTGACTGTTCCAAGTTCCCGCTCAGACACTGCTGTCCATCTTCCCTGGGAAGTGCCTCAGACCTCAGTTGGAGCTTTCAGAGAACCTGAAACTGGTTTCCTTGCAGGCTTGAGCCGCCCAGCCTCAACCACTTTCCTTTTTACCTTGAGACCCTGAGGTGGTAAGGTTTCCAGGAAGTGAGGCAGACTGACGTTTATAAGTCAGAAGCCCTTCTGCCCCCTAAGGGTGTGCTCAGATTCCTCTCAAAATGCATTCAACATACACAGTAAGGCAGTCACTGAAGTGTGAAAACTGAAGATAAATTTTAGAAGTATTGAAGGAGGAGAGTGCTTATAGGTTTTGGCTGTTGACAAATGACTGAATGTTACCCAAGCCCTTGCCTTTTGGAGACATCCCATATTTCCTTGATTCAGCCAGAAAGCACATTTCTCAAAAGCAAATCCAATAGCCTTGTGTGTGATTCTTCTCTCTGTCTTAAAGAGTTGGGTTGTATGCTTTAACCTTTAGAGCAGTCGGTGCCTACCTCAAACCCAAGGGTCTCTAGCTTTGAGATAAAGCGTTTCTGTTCCTCATGTTCCCCTGCCACAACTCTGTTCTCTCATTGCCTTGCCTTCATGGTTTTTACTTTGGCTTAATGTGCTGCCTCTGGAGCACTTGAGAATCAGGCCCTTTTCCTCTCAGATGGTTTCTTGGCTGTTTTAATATACACTGTTCTTTTACTTCTCAAGAGGGTTCTGGGAAGTCCCCATTTGCAGCTCTATAACTTGTCCTCTGTTGGGTCTTTTCATACCTGTTCCACCTTGCTTTCATCCTTTGGGGGGCCAGGTACAAAGAATTTGGGGCTTCCATAGGTTTGGGAACCATTGCACTCAAGAACCATTATTAATTTTGTAGGCCAGAAAACTGGGAAACATTAAGTGTCTTTGTCACAAAGCCACTAGGCAGGAGAGCTGGATTGGGAACCCCAGGTTCCCCCCCTTCCAAAGAGGTGGTCATGCACAACACTGGGTGTCACACACTATGTACTGCTGAGTGCTGAAGTCCCCAGTTAATCTCTGCATGACACTCCTAGTTTTCATGCCTTGTGTGTTCCCTGAGACATGCTGTACAGGGCAGCTCTTGTTGTGAAAGGGCACTTACGCATAGAGCTAGCGAGCATTGGGGCTACAAAGATGAAGAAGGTAAGTCTTTGAAAGCAAGGGGCTCACAAACCCTTTGGGATGATGGTCCTTCATAATGCCTTTATTTTTTGAATGTCCACAAATCTTCACAAAGGAGGGTTTGCTGAGGCTGATGGGAGTAGCTGCCCAGCTTCTCTTCGTATAGAAAGCCTCCGCCCCTTCCACTCTCCAGAGCCTGGGCCACCTCCCTTTTCCTCTTCCCTGCAGGCATGTTTGCTAGATCTGATGGGCATCTAGGGCAGACTATACTTTGATGTGAAGGAGTTTGAAGCAACTGATATCTCTGCCAGTACTTATAGTTCTACCCTTTTCCTTCTTAACCATGGAATGAAAATGCGAAATGCCCTTTCCAATTAAAGCCATCAAATGGTTAGGAACATCCAGAATTGAAATTTGACTTCTCTAAGGTAAACCTGATTAGGTAAAGGTGTGCTGGTAAATGTTAGCAACCAGTCCCAACACGTGGGGGAGAGAGAGGGCTGTTAGCTGGGAAATTTTCACTTTGGCAGGACTTGTTCTGGAGTACCATACTCCACTCACCAGTTGTGGCTCTAGGACACTTAAAATGTGGCTAGTCCAAACTGAGAAGTGCTATACGTGTAAAATACAGGATTCTGAAGGCTGTATAAAATATCTTTTTGTTGGTTACACAAGATCTGCTGGGCTAATAGTTCACCTGTTCGTTTACTTTTTTTTTTTTTTAAGAGGTCTTATTTATTTGACAGAGACACAGCGAGAGAGGGAACACAAGCAGGGGGAGGGAGAGAGGGAGAAGGAGGCAACGTGGCTTCTGGAATATTTAAAATGGCCTATTTGGCTTGCATTACATTTCTATTGAGAACAATGCCCATTCAGATGTAGAGAGAACCCTCCCCCCCCAACCCTTCAGCCCAGCGTTTAGACTTGCTGCTGAGTTCCCCTCATAGGTGCTCCTGCACTGCTTAATGCTGCTCCGTTTTTATACTAGGGTGCTCATTGTTACTGGAAGGAGGTGAAAATGAATACTTCCCCCTCCACTTCTGTGAAGTTTGCAACATTTACCACTGGTCACTTTCACTGGAAACTTAATGTTGGGAGAGTTGGAAACCAACCCAAAATAAGATGAAGTGAAATGTTTTTAGAATTTCTTTCAAAGGTTTTATTTGAGAGCGAGAGCAGTTGGAGAAGCAGGGTCCCTGCTAAGTAAGGACCCTCGGATCATGACCTGAGCCAAAGGCAGCCGCTTAACTGACTGAGCCATCTAGGTGTCTAGAATTTTTTTTAAAAAAGGAAAAGCATGAGGCACCTGAGAGGCTCAGTCGTTGGGCATCTGCCTTCAGCTGGGGTCATGATCCCAAGGCCCTGGAATCAAGCTTGGGGGGGTGGGGCTCCCTGCTCATTGAGAAACCTGCTCCCTCTCCCACTCTGTCTGCATGTGTTCCTTCTTTCACTGTCTCTCTGTCAAATAAATCTTTTTTTTAAAAAAGGCGTTAAAAAATTAGTCTAGGGCACCTGGGTGGCTCAGTGGGTTAAAGCCTCTGCCTTCGGCTCAGGTCATGATCTCAGGGTCCTGGGATGGAGGCCGCATCAGGCTCTCTGCTCCGCAGGGAGCCTGCTTCCTCCTCTCTCTCTCTGCCTGCCTCTCTGCCTACTTCTGATCTCTCTCTGTATCAAATAAATAAATAAATCTTAAAAAAAAATTAGTCTATAAGACTGACATTTACAAGAATAATGGGGGGAGGAGTATGGAAAAGAGGAAACAAGTTGTTCTTCCCTGAGGCAGTTTGACAACACCAAAACCCTTGCATATATTCTATAGTCCAGAAATTTACCTTTTTGCCCTTTACTCCCAGTAAGTAATTGGACAAAAGCAGAACTGCATGATTAAGTTAATGTTCAACAACAGGTTAAATACACTAGAATGTTAAGTAGTGGCTAAAAGCATAGATGTTCAAGAAGAGAAATAGAAAAGCTGGTTATGTTACCATATGTATGGACTGAACTGACAAATGTAAATTTTTATTTAAACTTACTAGAAGAATATGCACCATAATGATAACAGTGATTATCTCTGGGTGGTGGAATAGGTGTGGTTCTGCAAGTTCCGTACTGGCATTTTCTTTTTTTGTAATGAGCACCCTTTACTGATGAAGTATGAAAACTACAGATTATGCAGGAATAGCCAACATTTATTTAGCACTGTATTGTATTATTATTGTATTTAGTACAATAATACAGTATATTATTGTATTTAGTACAATACAGGTATTGTACCCTTTTGCTTGCTGGGATCTGATTTTTAAAAATCAGCACCTGCTAGACTTAATTGAGGACACTGGTCAAAGAGGTGTGCTTATTACCTCCCACCTGCAATAGCACAGGCACGTAAAAGGCAATTGCCATGACAAATAGAAGCGATGCCAAAGTCAACATTTTCGCATGGGTCTGAGCCATAAAATCCGCGGAGTTGACAGCGAGTGGCACAGTGCTTCCCGCTCCATCGCTCGGAGACCCAGAGACCGGCACAAAAGTAAGTACTTTTATTTGCCTACCGGGCCAACGCGTGTTAAAACAAACAAACAACAACAACGGTAGAAGGGGTGCGGGCCCAGTTCCCAGAAGCGCCTGACCCACCTCCCACGGCCCGCGGCCGCGCTCGGCGCCTCCCTTTGGGGGTTGCTACAGGTGTCCCACGTGGCTCCCACGCCGGCGCCCCTCCTGCGGGCCTGCAGCGCCCCCTGTCCCGAGACAAACCCGAGGGCCAGCACGGCAGCCTCGGCGCCCGCGTCCCGCCGTGCGCTCCCCGCCGCGCTCGTCCCGGTGAGTCAGAGCTCGAACCGTCTCCGCGCCGCCGGAGCCCGAGCGCCCTGGGCCCCGCCAGCAGTCTCGGAAGGGGAGCCGATTACTTGTTCGCGCTCCCAAGGTGGGGATGCTCGGCCCTCAGTTGTCTCTCCAAGCAGCGCTGACCCGGTGCTGCCCCGCGTGGACGCAGCGTCGGGGCGGCGTTGCGGGCTTTGTTCGGCTTTGTTTGCGCCGCACCTGAGCTGGGCTGGTAGGCCCGCACGCTGCTGCAGGAAGCCGGCGTCCCGGGGAAGAGCGCACCTGGCGCACGCCTCCTCCGGGCTCCCCGCCAAGGCCGCGGGAGAGCCGGCGGGGTCTTGGAATGGGGCGTGCGGTGGGCCCAGGAGCGGCCTCTTCCTTGGGTCCCCGGCGCGGGGTTGCAGAGCCAAGGGGAGCGGAGCAGAGGTAAGGGAATAGGGCTCGGTGGCTGTGGGTGGAGAAGGGAACCACGTTTTAAACCCGACCTGCTTGGCATGGTCGCAGTCTCTTGGAGGCTTCGGAGGACTTGTCTTTTTAATAAAGCCTTCGGGGACATGCCCAAGCTTCCTCCGCCCCCCCCCCCCTTTCAGGGCATATGCTGGTGTTAAGGTAACTTCTGAGCAATTTTTTCAGCGGCGGAGTGTCCCCAGCGAAACCTCTGCCAGCAGAGCCCTAGAAGGGCCGTTGCCGAGAGACTCGATGGGAAGTCTAGGGGGATTCATAGTGATTTCGCGTACTGAGATCCCCCACCCCGCCTGCTTCCCGCATTTCTCCTTCTGGGGGACTAAGCACTTCACCACCTCCTGGGTGGGTAGATGGAAGGGTCTCAGAATTGTATCTTTGAAACTTGCCAGGTGGCATCCATTTAAAAACATGGTGAGCACCCAGGCAAAAAAGAAGGGAGGCGGCACCTTCTTGCCCTTGTGGAATCTGTGGCTCTCCAGCCACGAAGGGCCTTTCCCTATTTCCTTACCCTCAACAGGTCCTCTGAAATGAATCACAGATGCCTATGTTTCTACAGATGAGGAAACAGATAAAGAGGGCAAAAGAATGCCCCAAGAGTGAATGAGTGAGCTCCCAGGAACCCAGGCTTCTAGGTTTTTAATGAGCTGAATAAATGGCACAGTCATTAATTGGCAAGTGATGACATTGGGGATAAATGGGTGAAATTACAAGAGCCTTTTGTTACTGATGCCCCCATCTTGTGTGTATCTTACAGAGCATTTTCACCTGATGAGGTGCTGGGCACAGAGCAGATGCTTACTAGTTTTTGGTAAATAAATGAAATTTCATGTAATTATATCATTGGAAGGGACAGCAACACTGTAAGGTGTTTTAGAGCAGTGGTCCTCAAACTTTTTTACTCCACAGATTGGTTTAAAAAAAGTTTTCATCAGGAGTGTAACATTTTTAATTTTTATTCCAACTTTTAATTTTATTCCATAGAATATTTTTTTGCAAATAAATACCTCTCATCATCCCCAAGGCTAGTGGAAGTCTCTTGGGGGTTGCTGCACAAGTGGGGGAGGGGGTCTATCTTACCCCTCCTGCATCAGGCCTGCTCCCTGGGACAGCTGAATGCACTTGAAGTCCCTTTCTTTAGTTTGCCCTTCATCTTGTAAACAGCTCTAGACCTCTTCCTTTCCCACCCACAGAATTACTTGCTGGCCTGCCCTCAATATGATTACTGTCCTGGATCCCTCCTTTCCTTTCCTGATCCCGAGTCCCTTCTTTTCAGCTGGGTTTCTCTGCTCTCCATATAGGATCTGCCTCCACCCAGGGCACTTTTGTATTATGGTCTCATGTGATCCTGGCATCAACATTTTCGGGTAAATAGGCTGGGTGATGTCACCCCATTTTTGAGAAAAGGAAATTGAAAGACCCACGTGAAGGAATTTACCGAGAGGCTCATGCTTGGGCTTCCCAATGCCCAGTTGCTGTTTGCCCTCCTTCTGTGCATTGCATGGCCAAGCTGTCCATGTCAGAAGGCCTGGGCTTGAGTCCTGCTTGTTGCTCACTAGCTCTTTGACCTTGGGTCCCAACTTCTACAAGATCATTTTCGTATGCATAGAAATAGAAATGATTGTATCTGCTCTATGGGGTTATGTGTGTTCACTTAAAATTTTAAATGTAATGATAATTCTTTAACATTGTACATTTAGAAAATGTTTGACCATTAGGAGGATGTTCACATACTATTTCACTGGATCCTTACAATACTGCCTGAGTTCCTGATTTTGTGAAACTGAGGTTCACCCCAGGCACTAGATGAATGACCCCAAGACAGGGGAAGCTGTTGTTTGCAGTGTCACGGGTGATCAGAAGCAGAACTAGTCCAGAACTCTTGTCTCTGGACTTCCGGTCCTGTGTGCATTCTCTTGTACTTCTGTGAACTTGGGTGCTTTACAGTTTAAAGAAGGGATTTTCAAATAGCATCCAAACAAACATCAAAATCCCTCTTGGCTAGAAATGCGCCTTAGCAGGTGTGGCAAGAGTGGGAAGCCCTGAGACTCACGCCCCCGTCTGACCAGGGAATCCGTACAGCGCATCCTTCATCCCCTGGTGCTGACTTCTGGGTTTCAGACTTTTGGGTTCTAACAATTTGCGGTACTTTTAAGAGGGACCATGACTTCCCTGGAGTGGCTTTTGAAACGCTCCCCCTGCCCATTAAGCTAGAAACATGGGGTCCACTTCTCTGGGCCTGAACCAAGTGTTTTGCCAAAAGACCAAGGGCGAGGGTTATGGGGAAAGACAGCAAGGGCTTTCTGGCCCTAAGCTTTTACCTCTGATTTTAGTCTTCCTGTTCAAGTGCTGCCTGTTCTTGTAAAGGGCTCTGATTTCCATCCCACTGATTGGGGTTAATCTAATTAACAAATGGCATTGTCACTGCATTTTGAAAGGAGGTAGAAGGGGTTTCCTTTTTCATCTCAAACTTATTTTTGATCATAGAGAACTCTGGCAGGCATTGTCCTGCAAAACCGCTTTCAGCTCCTGCCAGTCTGCCCCCCACCCCCGCCTTTTTTTTTTTTTTTCCCCAAAGTAGCTTTGTTTTGGCCTTCGCTTCTACCTGTGTCATGGTAAGTGTCATCCCTGTGTTTTTCGGAGCCTTGCAGCTTGCCTCAGTATCCCCAGTGCTGCGGGCACTGTGTGGCCCCAGAGGAGGGTGGGCGGGGACAGCATCGGAGTCCATGTGTGAGCACCCCAGGAGCCAGGAATAGTGTGGGACTAGCACAGGTAATGGAACAGAAAGGAACAAATGATGAGTGAGGTGCTTGTGATGGGCAAGGCTTGACAAGGCTCACCTGGGGAGGAAAGATCTCTGTCTGCCAAGGGATGCAGACCTCTCCTGACTACTTTGCTCAAGAATGTAGAGAGTCCTTGGTGGCTGCCTCGGCTCAGGTCATGGTCCCGGGGGTCTGGGTTCAGACCCTGTGTTGGGCTCCCTGCTCGGCGGGAGGCCCGCTTCTCCCTCTCTCACTCCCTCTGCTTGTGTTCCCTCTCTGGCTGGGTTTCTCTCTGTCAAATGAATATAATCTTGGAAAAAAAAAAAAGATTAAACAAAATAATGCAGAGCGTTCTGGAAATCTTCTCACCTGATGTGCTGAGTGTGGGAGTTGCTGGCAGGTATTAGCTTGTGGAAAACTGCTGAAGGGTGGATTCAGGTGACAGATATTTAATTACGTTTCTCTTCCTTTACCTTAAACCCCCAGAATCAGGAAGGGGATGGACGGAACAGATCACTGGGAGGCTAGAGGGAGTCCGAGCCACTGATTAGCTGTGTCTGTGACCCGGGGCAAAACAATTCTTCTGTGCCTCAGTTTTCTCATTTGTAAAATGGGGGTAACACACCCGCTGGCCGACTGCCAGGATTAAGAGGGAGAAGATACAGAAGTGCAGGCCCTGGGGCCAGAAACTCCATATATTTACTGCTCACTAGGTGGTGGTCCCTGTTGATTTTTACTTTGCAGTTCATCCTTTTTTAAAAAAGTTTTTAGATGCAGTGCTGTATTCAGGATATGGAATTAGTATCGCAAGGTTTTAGAATGGGGGTGGGGGAGACTGAATGTTTGAGATAACGGGGGGGGGGGGAACGGACAGCAAAGAGTGCTAGTATTCCTTCACCAGCACTGAAGTAACATTCATGTCCTTTCTGTGGACATAAAAGAGAATGCAGGGAGCGTAGTGAGCGCAAAGCCTCATCTGGAAGTCGGTGTGATGATGGTCAGCGTACCCAGGAAGCTCGCATCTCACCTCCTGTGTGCCAGACCCATGTGGGCAGCTGGGGCTCCGGCAAGGACTAAAAACTCTGTCCCTGAGGCTTTTGCCATGTGGCAGGGGAGATAAACTCATCGGCTGGCACTTTCGGGCTGGGCTGTGCTATGGGCACAGGGCGGGAAAGGGCTCCTGAGGCCCCAGAACAGCACCATCTGGTCTGCACTCCTGGCAGGAGGCATTTGACTTCTTGCATTGATTTGCAGATTGCCAACATAAATTTTGTTTTAATGAGCAGAAACTCAGAAGACTCTGGAAGACACTCACCTGGGCGTGCTGAGGCACATATGAAAGTGGGGTGAAGTTGCTTTGCTTTTCTCATAGCAGAAGGAGGGGACCCCATGTTTCCTGAGTGCCTTACTAGGCAGCTGGAACCTCCCATAATTCCTTCCACTGTGTCCCTGCAGCAGCCTGGGGAGGCTGCTAGAATCCTGCTTTTATTAAAAAAAAAAAAAAAAGTCAGTAAGCCTCAGAGTCCTGCACATGCCCAGGATCAGAAGCTGTGCCCCCAGAAAATCATCCTGAGCCTGACTTAGGAGTAGACAGCGTTGCACTGCCCCTTATCCCCATGCCTTGCCCCTTCCTGGCTCCCAGGTGGCAGGTGGGAACTTGCCATCCATCTGTTGCACAGAGCAAGAGGAAAGAAAATGTACCTCTGGGGGAAAGGAAGGGCTGTCTTGCCCGCATGTGCTCGAAGCTAACGGGAGCCACGTCGGCCCCACTGGCCGGTATCCTTTCTGTCCATCTTCCCCTCTGCGAAAGCTCTTTCTCATTCTTGTAATATTCACTCCCCACTGGCCACTTCGGTTAGGTGAAGATGTGAGCCTCATGGTCATTTGAGGCATGGAGACTCTCATTTTAAACTTTCCTGTGAAAAGCATCTGTATTTCCTGGGGAACTCGGGATTTCCAGCGTGGTCCTTGCTCAGCCTGCTCAGAATCCTCTGAATGAGGAGTCAGGTTCTGCTTTGCTGCGGCCGCTGGGAGATGTGTTTTTAACGTCCCAGCCAAGATGGTGGAGGGTGTCTGACAACAGAATTCGTTTTAGCGCTGGTTACATGAAAGGCATGCAGGTGAGCTGCGCAGGATGAGTTTTGGAGAAGTGACGTCCACCAGTGGAGGCGGGGGGGGGGGTCTAAGACCCAAGATACATAGCCGAGAACTTGGCCCTCCCGCCTCGTCCTCTACGTGCTCAGATGCAGGAGAATGCCGTTTACATACGACGTTACAGGCACTTTCTGATTTGGGTGCATCACGCACAAGTGGGTTTCTTTGTCCTTGGCTGCCCTGCGCTGTGACTCGCCACCTCGCCCTCTGCTCTCTCCTCTGGAACCCAGGGGAGGGGGGGTACCCTGCCGTGGTTCCCTTTCCATATCTCTGCCTGGGATTTTCTCTTTAGAACTGTCTCCCGAGTGAGCGTCAGCATTATGTGTTTAATGGAAGGAAACTTGAGTAAGACCTACCTGTGGCCATCTTCTTTTTTTTTAATGGGCAAGTTTCATGTAAAGGGTAAGACTTTGAGTGAGTATTGGATCCCAAAAGGCAAAAAATAGAGTTTCTAGAACTATTGTTCAGATATTTTTAGATTTCTCCCTGCCAAATTGTACTGGGGGAAATAAGTCTATAAATTTCATTCTGTCTTAGCCCTTTCAGTTCTATATGACTTGCAACTACACTGGCTAAAGTGTAAGACTGTCTGATTGTACATCATGTGTTTGGTTGAAAAGATAATGAAGGATCCATTTCCTGGGCCTCACAGCTAAAATAAGAAATATTTCTCATGCATGTGCTCTTATAGAATCAAAGTTATAGTCTATTGTTCTTATTAAAAGCTCTTATTTTCCACTCTTATTTTCCGCAAAAATTAACAGGCCCCATGGTACTGAATCTTACTTGTACTATAAGCATGATTAGGCGATAGTAATTTATTTTTTTTTAAAGATTTTATTGATTTATTTGATATAGAGAGACAGCGAGAGAGGGAACACAAGCAAAGGGAGTGGGAGAGGGAGAAGCAGGCTTCCCACTGAACAGGGAGCCCAAAGCGGGGCTTGATCCCAGGACCCTGGGATCATGACTTGAGCCGAAGGCAGAGGCTTCACCAGCTGAGCCATCCAGGTGTCCTGCCACATTACTTTTTATAATTTAGGAAGTATAGGCTTTGAGACCTTGCTAGACATTTTCAGAAAATGAGGGCTTTGGATATCAAACTTTCAGTCTCTCTGATTCAAACTCCTCATAAGAAATAGAGGCGTTGAGTGGCAGGGACTTTACTCAAGGTCATGTGGCTGGTCAGGGCCTGGCCAAGCTAGGACTTGGACTCTTAACCTTGGTCAGAGCATACCTTTCCAGAGTCTGAGGGAGCTGTGGGGATGGGGGGATGGGTGTCTGGAAAAGATGTTAGACTGTCCTTTGAAACAAAGTCATTGGAGCAAAGTCTCCTCTGACTTTTAGGAAATTTGTATCTTATCCTGGCTAATACAGTTACTGTGGCAAGGAGGAGCCTTTGTGCCCTCGAAAAGGCTAAGTAGTAGTCCTCTTGTTTGGGGGTCACCTGGGGGTACACAGAGCTAACTGCTGATGCCTTTTTTCCTGTCCTCCCCTATAGCTATATCAACATGCCCTCTTTCCTGTTGGAAGTTCTCTTCATTTTCCTGTTTTTTGGAGGTAAGCTTTTTTGGTCAGGGGTAAGTTGTTGAGGGGTTTGGTTTGCTTCACATCCTGTTGATTTTAACTTCTAGAGGTCTCTCAAATACATCTGCAACTCTCTGCTCCATGGCCACCTATGTAGTGCTAGCCCCATCATCTTGTGCTTGGACCACTGCAGTAGTCTCCTGATTGGTCTCCCTGGGTCCACCTGGTTCCTCTCCAGCCACTGTGCACAGAACAGTCATTTCTTTTCCTTCCTTCCTTCCTTCCTTCCTTCCTTCCTTCCTTCCTTCCTTTCTTTCTTTTTTTTTTTTTTTTTTTTTTTTTTTTTTTTTTTTTAGTTTATTTATTTGACAGAGAGATCATAGGCAGGCAGAGAGAGAGGAGGAAGCAGGATCCCTGCTGAGCAGAGAGCCCGATGTGGGCCTTGATCCAAGGACCCTGACAACATGACCTTGAGCCGAAGGCAGAGGCTTTAACCCACTGAGCCGCCCAGATGCCCAGAACAGTCATTTCAAAATGCAAACTTGGGGCACTGGGTCGCTCAGTTGGTTAGGCATCTGACACTTACTTTGGGCTTAGGTCATCTCAGGATCATAGGATCAAGCCCCACATTGGGGTCTGCACTCAATGGGAGGTTTGCTGGAGATTCTCTCTCTCCCGCTCCCTCTGCTCTCTGCTCCACCCATGCTGTCTCTAAAATAAAAAGTAAATCTTAAAAGAACCAACAATAATGCAAATCTGATCATACCTGACCCTTCTTCACCTACACCTTGCCTAGATTTAAAAAAAAAAAATTTATTAGAGAGCAAGAGCACGTAGTGGGGAAGCTCAGAGGGAGAAGCAGGCTCTGCTGAATAGGGAGTCCAGCGTGGGGCTCGATCCCGGAAGCTGAGATCATGACTGGAGCTGAAGGCAGATGCTTAACTGCCTGAGCCACCCAGGTGCCCCTTGCTTAACATTTTCCAATGCTACCTCATTGCTCTTAAGAGACCTTGCTTGATCTGACCCCAGGCCCCCTGAGGCACCCCCGGTACCGGCTCCCTCTGTGCCGCAGCCCTTGTTCCTCCCAGCCCCACCTGGCCCCTTGCTCCCTCTCTGCCCAGGCATTCTCAGTATGGTGACCCCTCTGCCTAGATCACCCTGTCACCCAACACTGCCAGCCCAGTAAACTACTCATCCGTAAGCCCCAGCACAGTTCCTCTGGGTCCCCCAGGTCAGGTCATTTCCTTTAGGACCTGTAGTCCCGGGCACATCTGCTATGTATTACTTCTATGTGAAATTTTGAAGACTTAGTGTCCGTCTTCTGTACCAGATAGAAGCTCCATGAGAAAGAGATTCTGCACATTGTGTATTCACCACTGTACCATCTCGGCACCCGGCACTGGGCCTGGCACACACAAGTGTTCCAGAAGTGCATGGGTGAATGGATAACCGAGCAAATCAACTTTGTTTTTACTCCCGTCCCAAGTTCTAGCCTTGTTGAAAGGAGATGGTAGAAAGGAATCGGAATGTCTTGCAGGCTGTCCTACAAGTAAGAACAGGTGGACAGGGTATCCAGCCATCCGAATCTAGCTCAGGGTCCTCTTGTGGTCTCTGAGACTCTCTGCTGTGTTGAATCCTGTCACCACTGGCTTGGTCCCTGGAGCCTGGGGAGATCAGAGAGGCTGGAAGAAGGTGGATGGTTGCTCAGCCCTATCTAGTGTTCCTCTCTGCTCTGGGGGTAGATGGTGTAACATAGCTTCATGGCCAGAGGACTGGGGAGCAATGAACTATGCCTGGGGGCAGGGCCTGAATGAGGCCCACAGAGGCTCAGGCCCAGCCCAGGTTCTGCTCTAGCTCATTACAGAGCTTCACCGTCTGTAGCCAGTTTACTGAGCGCTTGTTCTGACCATCTCTGGGTTGGACGGATGAGGCAGGGGCGGCCCGATGAGGCCTGTGACTTGCCCAGGGTCACACAGCTGTTGTGAGCAGAGCTGGGACAAATGTCTGTCTCCTCACTCCGGGCTCCTCTAGGGCAGGAGAAGGTACAAGAATCATCCGATGAGGCCTATGCTCTCTCAGTCGGTAAAGTGAAAGGGTTAGACTGATGAGTCTCAATCCCGCCCGCTCCTTAGCCCCACCCATCCCTGCAGGAGATGAAGGTTCCAGAACCCAGGTCGGGGCCTCCAGAGGTGGGGCTGCTTTGGTTAGAAGAGGAAACATCAGCCCCACATTCTTCAGTTCCCTGTTCCCGGGGGTAAGCTCTGCAGAGTCCTGAGGTAACGTCATGGGGAAGTCATGGGGATGGCACCCAAGGCACAAGGAGGGCTCATTGGAAGCCTGGCACCTGCCATAACCACTGAGCACATGGGAGAGAAAGGGCTGAGTAACATCTTTAGTGACACCGAGCTCCTCCACCTTCCCCTCAGCAGGAGGCCACTGGCCTGTATCCAGCTGGGGAACTTGCTGGTAAGACTTGCCAAAAGGACCGGTGTTTTTCTGTTCTTTGTGGGGCCTCGGAGATTCCTTGGCTCCTGCGCTCTTTGCAGTAGTTCGCGGACTTATTCACGAAACCTTAGAGCACACCTGCAGTGCCCAGAGAGCTGGGTGAGGCTTTGCAGAGGGTCCTGCCCTCGGGAGCTTTCTCAGGGCGCCTGGGCCAGGGGAGCAGCGCGGCGTGGTGAGGACGGGGCAGCCGGGCTGCACGAGTCAGCAAAAGCAGAGAGCCTCTGTGTTCTGGAAAACCAATTTGCTGAATTATTGAATGGATTTTTGGGTTTTGAAGCGTTGCCCAGCCTCTGTCCTAACATGTGCCATTTTTTATGGAAGTGGAAGGTTTGTTTCTTTTTTTCCCCTCCCTGCAACCCAGTCTACAGTCTTTATTTGTAGATTGTCTTGTTCCTGCCTCTGGTGGCAAAACCCCGACCTCCCGAGCGATAGTTGTCTGACAGCTCTGATAGTTGTCTGACAGCTCTCGTCTGGGGGCTAACTGCTGGCTCAGCATTTTGGTCGAGAACCATCCTCTATGAGTGAGATCGGGGGCAGGGCAGATCAGGTGAGTAGAGACCTTTCTCTGGAAGGTCAGGTGGGGAGAATGGGAACTACTTGAGTTTGCACTGGGGAGTAAGGAGTGGAAAGGAGCCAGAGAAGATGGGGCTGGGCTGGCCCGGGGGTGGCTGCATCAGGGCGAGTGTCTCAAGCAAGAGGCATCCCCACCCTGGACCCTGACTTTTTCTTTTGGTTTCTCCCTCCTCATCACTTTCCTGGCAGAGTCCCCTGGGCCCAACTTACCTGCCTGGTGTAATTCCCCGCCTTCCATGTTCCTAGCAGCCCCTCCCCCCCACGCCCAAGATTCCTTCATCTGGCCTGCTCCCCTGCTGCCCACCTCACTTTCTTTCCTCTGTGTTCACCTACCGCACGTGGACATTTATAAAGCATCTGCACGGGGCCCTCTGCCACTAGACATCAACCGTGTGTGTGTGTGTGTGTGTGTGTGTGTGTGTGTGTCTTCTCAAAATAGCCCTCCATGTGGCACCTCGTGACCTTCAGGACTTCCACTGTGATTGATTGGCTTGTGTTCAACAGCCCTCGGGCTGCCTTGGCATGTTACCCCTGCTCTCGGTTTATTTTTTAAATAAACCACCATTACCATTTTACCGGATATCGTATAAGAGAATGAAAGGTGTATTCACGAACTTCCTACCCCCAAACTTCTTAGCCCTTGCTCTTATTAATTGCACTGAGCAAATCTGTCAGTGTTTACTCATAGCTCCGTCTCCTGGTATTTGTTATCTGCACCATTCCTCCATCACAAGTAACCCTGAAGAGTCCTGATGTGCCTTTTCCCTTCTCCAAAATCGTTCCTCCTTTGAATCCCTTCTCAGGTGCGATTCTGCAGGGGCAAAGCCTGTAAGCAGTTTTATGACTCTTCATTCATTTGGCCTTCTAAAACGGCTGTACCAGTTTCAAGGCCACCACTGGCCTTTTTCCTGATTTGATCTTTCCCCTTTACGTTTCACTGTAGAGGCTGGTCATTTACTTTCGCAGTTAAAGAGTATCTCATGGTTTGGGTTAAAAATGTTTTGTCACCTGTTCAAATATTTTCCCTCCTGCTTGTCTGTGAGTTGGATGTTTTTATCCAGGGTTGACTTTTATGGCAAGGGGCAAGGTGCTGCACCCTGGAGGGCGCTCAGTTATGATAACTAGGGGCAAAACTCTTCAGAATCATAGGCTCACTGTATCGCTCTCTATGTATATTTTTAATTTTTCGCTTCAATATACCCAAATTTAAATACAAAGATACTGGATGGAAGTAAAGTAAGGGGGGTCTTTATGCCATCCATCTGGTGATTTTTGAGATACAACGTCCTTAAATTCCTTCACATTCCAGTTTTCCCTTTTACTACCTGTTGGTTCTGGTCACATAATGTGGACGAAGACTCCTCCCCTCTCTGCTTTGCTTGACTGCTTCTGGTGTCTTCTCTCCTAGTACACCTGTCTCATCCGCTTCAGGAAGTCCATGTAAGCAGAGAGACCATTGGGAAGATTGCAGCCGCCAGCAAAAGTAAGCCCATGTGTTAGTCAACCTTCTAGACCCCCACTTTGGCCTCTGCATGACTCTAGAATGTTCCTGCCCCACTCCCATCTTCCTTTCACATTGTGGCCAGAGTCATTTTCCCCAGACTGGCCTGACCCAGGTCTCTATCCTGGATGAAAACCTTGGGTAAATCCTTGTTTCCTGAATTTCTTGCTCTTGCTTGGGCGTCCTCTGCTCTGTGACCACCATCTCCCCAACCAGCCTCCTCTCCCGCCGTGTTCCTTCCTCTTCCACCCATCTGCTCCTGCGCTCAGGCCACACCAGCCTGTTCCCAGAGACCTTGCGTGTCCCTTCCCTCCCTCTCTGGTGAAATCCCCCTCAGTCCCTGCCTTGTGGGTGGTGCCTTCTCGCTGGTGCTTCTCCGATGTCCGCTCTCCTCCATCCCGTCAGGGAGGTGGTAGGGCACGGATCCTGGAACTAGACAGCCTGAGTTTGCGTCCTAGCTCCACTGCTTACTGGTACTTTGGCCTTAGGGAAGTTACTGAATTGCCCTGTGTCCTTCTTTCCTCATCTCTCCGCTGGGAATAAAAAACATACATCTATTTAGGAGGGGGGTGGGGAGCTAGAGAGCTGCGAGCTAAAGGGCATAGGGCTTCTCTTTGAGGTGATGGAAAATGTTCTAAATTTGACTGTGGCAAGGAAGGAATGTATCTGAATATACTGAAAGCCACTGGATATTTTATTTTATTTATTTATCTATTCTATTCATTTGAGAGCGAGAATGCACGACTTGGGGGAGGGGCAGAGGGAGAGAGAGCATCTCGAGCAGGCACCGGGCTCAGTCTCACAGCCCTGAGATCATGACCAGAGCTGAAATCAAGATATGCTTAACCATCTGAGCCACCCAGGTGCCTCCTGGAGTGTATACTTTAAGTGGATGAATTCTTTGGTATGTGCATTGTATCTCAATAAACCTGTTAAAAAATAAAAAAATAGCGATCTCTCTTAGGGTGGTTGTAAGAATTAAATTAGCACATATAAAGTGTTGGAGGCAGTACATGGCATATATAGGGAAGACCCAGTCAGTGCTTTCCTCGCTTGAACTCCGGGGTAACGCAGCCTCATGTACCAGGTTATCTGGCTGGATCCTGGACGAGACTGTGGCCCCAAGGGGTGGGACCAGGGCTCTTCAGTATCCCTCACTGGTCCAGTAGCCCCTCCTCTCCTAGGTTTCCATTCACGCGGTTGAGTCAGTATTACACAGACTTCTGCACAAGGGCCTGTTTGTGAGCTCTGTGCCCACTGTTGGGGGGCAGGGGAGTGTACTTCCAGCTGCAG
Source organism: Spilogale gracilis (assembly GCA_004023965.1). Classification (NCBI taxonomy): domain Eukaryota; kingdom Metazoa; phylum Chordata; class Mammalia; order Carnivora; family Mephitidae; genus Spilogale; species Spilogale gracilis. The sequence continues at coordinate 98,105 of PITA01002105.1, read as the reverse complement.
AGGAGAGCTGCTTCCGGCTGGGACCTTCTTCTGCGTTGTTTTCACGTATGGGCTAAGAAGAGCAGCAGCCGGATGCACCCCAAAGTTGTTTCTGCCTCCGCTCTGCTTCAGGAGGGAGCCCGGCTGGGGACCGGAGGGCAGGGAGGCCGGTTGTCACCCTCTGTGTTCGCTCTCCCCTAGTGATGCAGTGCTCAGGTGCGGTGGACATCCTGTTTCTCATAGACGGATCGCACAGTGTCGGGAAGGGGAGCTTTGAAAGGTCTAAGCACTTTGCCATCATGGTCTGTGACGCTCTGGACATCAACCCTGAGAGGGTGAGTGCAAGTCTTGTCATTCTTGTAGTAGGGTTGGTTGCAAGTGACAAATCCAGTTCTAAGCCCAAGAGGATATTCATTTGGGCGCCTGGGTGGCCCACTGGGTTGGGCATTTGACTCTTGATATGAGCTTGGGCTTTGGTCTCTGGGGACTGAGCCCCCCTGGGGGCTGGGGATTCTCCCTCTCTCTCTGTGACTTCCCTGTCTCACATGTGCCCACACTCTCTCTTTCTCTAAAATAAATAACTCGGAGAAGGGGGAGGGGGAGGGGGAGTTTACTGGCTTGTGGAACAGGAAGATAAAGGGGGTAAGCCCTGGTTCTAGGCATGGTAGGGACTGAGGGCGCATTCCCTCTCTTTCTCGCCTCAGTTTTTCATTCTTTATTTGGCTTCCTTCCCACGTAGGCTTTCCTTATTTGCCCGCACTGCCCTTCAAACTGGTGATTCCAATAAAAGGAAAGTAGATTTCTTTCCCGGCACACCTGGCAAAAGGTCCCAGGGAGGGCTTCCATTGGGCAGCCCTAGGTCACATGACAAGCCCTTGCCCAATCCCAGTAGTAAGAGGGGAAAGATGATCTGGCCACGTGTGAGTGACGGGCTGATCCACCTTCTTGCTTCCTTGCTAGGAAGGGTGTTTATGGAACAGTGGGAAAGGGAAATCATGCTGAGACAGACAAAAACTCTCCTCGGGAGTGCAGAGCCCCAGTAGGAAGTGGAGCTCCTACCGTGTGCTTCACTTGTGGGAACCCAGCCAGTTTCTTCATTTCATGTTCTGCCTGGTTCTGGAGAGTGGCTCTCAAGTAGCCGCAGGCTGTGCTAACTGGGGTTCTTGCTGCAGAGCATTCTGGGATGACCCGATAGAAAAATGGGTAACAAACACAGTTCCCAGAAACTGAAACACAAGTGGCCCTTAGACATAGGAAAAGATGCCAGTCTCACTACTATAACAGCACAACTCCCACCGAAATACCATTTTTACTTACTGCATTAGCAAAACTCTGGGTTGGTGACTTGCCCCACGGGCACATCTGTAGTAATGGGTTCACACTGATGGTGTAAGTATGATGTGGTGCAACCCCTAGGAAGGGAATCCCACAGCGTCTGCCGGAATTACAAAGGCCTGGGCCCTGTGACTCAAGACGTCCACCCCATGGAATTGGTTCTACAGCTACTCCCACAAATGCAAAATATTGCACAGTTATTCCTTGCAGAGTTGTTTTACAGTGGTAAAAGGTTTCAGGTCATCCAAATGTCCGTTCACAGGGGACAGGTGAATTCATTAGGGAAACTCAGGGCAGCTGTAGAAAGTGAATGGGCAAACTCTTAGGTGGAGGGGCGCCACCCCAGATGAGAATAAAAAGGTGCAAATGGTATATGTAATGTGTTACTTTTTATGAAAAAAAGGGAGATAAAAAGTTTGTTCTTGGAGAGATCTGTAAAGAGGCTAAGAACAGTGGTTTGCTGCTGAGGGGGATGGTGGGAACTGAGCAGATGGGGTGCAAATCCAGCGACGGAACTCATCCATTTTACTTTTTTTATACTTGATGGATTTTTGAGCTACGTGAACCTACTCCAAAATCAAAATTTAAGAAGGGCGTTTTGGTCTGAAACGCTATACTTAACTTGAATTAGAGACTACTTGCAAACAGGTTGCAGAAGGAAGTGGTTTTCCAAGATGACATTCCTGGGATAATCCCAGGAAAACCTTTAGGATTGAAGAGCAGAAGTGGCTTATAATGAAAGCCAGATTTTCTCCAGAATGGCAGGTGATTTGCAGAAAGTGAGCCCCATCACCATGGTCTGCAGGCCATCTGGCATGACTGTCCAAAGACACCAGAGCAGGTGCCGTTGCATCTGGGCTTGAGCAGCCCAGAAGTTCCAACTGTGAAGCCATCGCAGGTCCTCCAAAGACCAGAGCCATGGACTGCTGAATACCCACCTTCTTCAGCATAGTCCTGTTTTTCAAAGGAGGTGATTCCCTCTGAAGTTGCATTAGTTACTTGTGGAGGAAGAGCCATGTTGGCGGTGATGCAGTGTGTGTCCTGAAATGGGAGGCCGGGAGGCCCCAGAGGACGGTGGACTGGGAGAGAAAGGCTGTGTGGTATTGGTGAATATTTTACAGATGAAGAAATAGGCTCAGAGAGGCTAAGAAACTGCTGGGTGTCACACAGTAAAAAGAGAAAACAGCTAAGTGTGGAAGAACTGAGGCTCTTTTCTCTGGGCTCACGACTTGCTCTGTTAAGTCTTGTCCCTCCCAGTGAGTAGCCCCTGGGTCAGGATGAGGCGACACTCAGAAGTCACCCCCTATTGCATGGCAAATGGATAGCTGGCCTGGTGGCACTGAGGGTAAGAAAACCAGCACAAGACCTCACGGCAGGTGTGTGAAGGCCCCCAGAGTTCAGGGAATTAACACTTGGCGTTGCCAGAGCACATCTAAAATTATGTTCCAGAGGCTGACTTTTAGTTTAGAAATTGGCAAACCACTCAGTACCCACCACAAGAAGCCAGAACAGTGAGAGCTCTGGAAACATCCATAGATGAAGGAAGCTGATTATCACGTTCCGATGACAGGGTGCAGAGTGGGTCTGTTTCCTTCAGACAGAATCTGGGCATTCAGAGACTTCTATTTGTGCTGGACCTGGGAGAGGTATGGCTCTGTTTCAGTGAGCAGAGGAGCCGCTGGACCTTGACCTTGAGCAGCTCAGACTTGCTGGGACGCTAGCCAAGGTTGTTTGCAGCTGCGTTTCTGTGACGCCTTACACCTCCATGCACAGGGGGTCTGTGCCCTTATTTTACCTTCTAAAACTTTAGTTTTCCAAGTGCTATAAAATTAACAGATGCTCTGTTGGGGAGGTGGATGGATGGCGTTTGAAGTCTTCCTCCCAGCAATTAAAAGCTGAGAAGTTCGCCTCCTGGCTCTAAGACAGTGATCGGAGCAGAGCGATTACAGTGCGGCGAGAAATCTGGGCAGGCTCACTCCTGACCGTACAGTGCACCAAAGATAAAAGACAACTGCTTTGCTCCCAAACCACCAATTACATTAAATGCCTTAACCACTGACTCAAGCTATTTCTATCTTGTTTTGTTTTGAAGTTGTATCCTTCCTGTTTAATTCAAGTAAATACACCCAGCTGCTGGTCTCAAGGGAGTTTTTTTTTAACTAATCCATTCACATGGTTCAGCTAAAACACATACAATGCCTAGTGTCCCTCCTACTCACATATTTTCCATCTGCCCAGTTTTCTTGCTGGCTTGCTTTTTTTTTTTTTTTTCTTTTTCCTTAAAGAGAGCCTGCATGCAGGCATGGTGCAGGAGGGCAGAGGGAGAGAAAGTCTCAAGCAAACTCCATGCTGAGTGTGTGGCCCGACATCAGGCTCAATCCCACGACCCTGAGATCATGACCAGAGGTGAAACCAAGAGTTAGATATGCAACCACCTGTGCCACCCAGGGGCCCCATCCCTACCAGCTTTCTTGAGCATCCTTCCAGAATTGCTTTATGCAAACACAAGCAATATGAAGTATATCATGGTATAGTCACTGCCCTGTCACTTGCCATTTTCTCTTCACGTTATTTTGGAAGTCCTAGCATATCTAGGTATATAGGTAAATAAGCATTGATATAGATCTATATTATTTTCTACAGCTTATTAACATTCTGTCATAAGGATTTCCTGAGGTTTAATTAATCAAAGTAACAGTTGATATTACAAGTATACTGTAAGGTTGTAAATCCATTATTTCAAACATAAGGAAGTATACCTGTAGGATGAATTTCCAGTAGCCCTATGTAAATGTATCTTTTCTTCTAAAAGATTTTTTCTTTATTTGAGAGATAGAATGAGCGAGAGAGAGCACGAGTGGTGCAAGGGGCAGAAGGGGAAGTGACTCTCCAGTGAGCAGGGAGCCTGATGCTGGGCTGTACCCCAGGACTCTGGGATCATGACCCGAGCCAAGGGCAGATGCTTAACTGACTGAGCCACCCAGGTGCCCCTGCAATTGTAATTTTCAACAAATATTGACAAATTGCTCTCTGTGGATGCAGTAACATTTATATTCTTACCAGCAGTGTTTGAAAACTTGCTAGTTTTCCCCACAAACATTGTATTTAGCTTTTTGCTACCTCTCCATGTGGTCTAGTTAAGTATCTTTTCCCATACTAAAGAGCCATTTGTGTTTCCTGTGTGATCAGTGTTCATATTCTTTACCCATTTTTCTAATGTGTTGTTGGTCTCTCATATATCAATTCCTAGACACTCTTTGCATATTGGGAAAACTAACCCTATGCCTCTGACGTGAGTTGCAAAAAACTTTTCCATTTGTCTTCATTTTTTATTGCATTATAGCATGTTTCATCCTGTAAAGCTTTTCTTTATGTAGTCAGATTTATCAACCTTTTCCTTTATGGCTTCTGGATTTCAAGGCATAGTAAGGTCTTTTTCCACTTTGAAGTTAAAAAGAAATTCAAGTTTCCTTCTAGAACTTTCACGGTTGCATTTTTTTTTCACATGTGAATCTTGAATCTGTTAGCGATTGATCCTCTGTTTTGTAGGTGGCTTTCAGTTGTCCCAGTATCACTGACTGGACCATCTCTTTCCTAGTAGTTGGAGATGCCACTTGATCACAAGCTAACTTCAGGGGAGATTTCAAAAGGGTTTTTCCTCAGAATCTTCTGAACTTCTCTACTGCTGTTTTCTAGGGTCCATCTGCCCCACACACCTACCCAAAACTTAAAATTCTTCCTCCCGAATGCTTACAAGCTCCTCCTTAGAACTTCCTGTTAAATCAAGATCCGTTGGCCTGTGCTCACTGGGAGTAGATACAGCTGGCCGGGGGGCGCTGGGTGCTCTGATGGTCTCCGGAGCACCGAGTCTGTTCAGGGATCAGTGGTGAAGGAATTCAAGTAGTAGGTAAAAGGCAGCCCCATTGCTTAATTAGGAATCACTTGGCCTATTTGCAGTTTTGGCCAGAACTGGGGAAGGCTGATAGTGTCGTAGCTGGGAATGCAGTTTCTTCAAGGCTTTTAGAGAGCCAGTGATGGGGTATAGGGCGTGGGCCCTGGAGAGGAGGCCTAAATGTGTGTGGCTCTGCTCAAGACTGGCTCGTGTCCTGAGGGCCCAGAAAGTGGCTTTGTTCTGTTTTCCTTCTCCGGTTTTGGAAGGTTTCAGAGTTTCTCCTGTGGCCTCCTGCAGGAGGCTGCAAAGTCTGTTTGGCTTCCCCCGTGGATCTTACTCCGTCCCTGTGGACACACCGCAGCTTCAGAGTTGCTTGTCCTTCAGCGTGACTCCAGTTTGGAGAGCTGGCCTTTCCCCGGCATGGCGACTGCCCCGCGCCATCCCCCCTGCCCCCAGAGGATGCGTGTGTCGTGGCTGAGCTTCCCTTCTGTGGCACCCCGCGTGCATTCTGCTGCAGGCTGGTGCTGGCTGAGGAGGCAAGCCGGGGAGCTGAGGCTTAGTGAGGGCCGGAGGCGCAAAGTCCCAATGGCCTGGTTCTCCTCACTAGCCCTGGGCCAGACCCGGGTCCTCTCTGCATTTCAGTTCCACCAGCATCCACGTGAGTATTGATGGCGTGTCTGTGGGTTCAGTGAAATAATGCAAGAGATTCCTGAAAGCCGTGCCCGCACCTGGGAGGCCTTAGGACGTGTGACCAGAGACCCTGCCCCAGAAATGCTCCCAACCCAGGCGGGAGAGCAGCCAGGATGTGGGCTGGGAAGTTTGAATTGGGGTTATAGCACGTAGGCAGACTCACTGTTTCCTTCCAGATGCTCCTCCTGGTCTTCGGAAACTTCTTTTAGGGACCCTGGAGAAAGGCCTGGCACTGGTGGTTATTGAGTAGGCGGGAGGCGGGGTCATTCACCTTTCTTGTTCCTTCTTTTCCCATAGGGGTATTTGTGACTTGACCTCGCTCTCAGACCCCTGGGCCCTCTGTCTCCCACTGCAGGTCAGAGTGGGAGCACTCCAGTTCAGTTCCGCTCCTCGTCTGGAATTCCCTTTGGATTCGTTTTCATCCCAACAGGAAGTGAAGGCAAAAATCAAGAGGATGGTCTTCAAGTATGTATGATCAGATACGGCCACGGTTAGGATAAAGGCAACCGCTCTTAAAATCGCTCCCTTGAAGAGTGTGATTGGCCTGAGAGAGGGTTGTGGTTTGACTTCTAGAACTCCAGCTGCGCACAGCCCATAATGAGAATCCCCTTCTCAAGACTGCTCCTTATTATTACATAACAGTGTCCTGGGTGGGAACTTAAACATGCAAGTTAAAAAAGAAAGTCTTTTAGCTGCTGTTGTGGGGAGTTCTCAGTTAGCCTGGGACCGAGTGGCTAGTGAAGGTCGAGATCAGTCAATAGTGTGAGGCGGTGGGAAGAACACTGGCTCTTTCTTCCAGTTCTTTCCTGGTCACCGCTGTTGGCTGGGATGGCTTCACCATACTTCTTGGAGCCTCATTTTTGTCTTCTAGAAAGAGTCAGTGTCCCTCTGTTATTAAGAATGCTTTAAACATTTCTGGATAGCTGTTTATGTTGCTTGCTCTCCAGTGTGACTCTGGTCTGGAGAGCGCATACACACACACGCCTGTAAATTGTCGTAATGCTATTCACATTACTCGTCAGCAGATGTGCTATATGCAAATACGCATATAAATATACATCTATTTGGTGTAGGTTATGTACATATAAAATATACACACATCTATCTATAGGTATACGAAAGTGTGTTATACATTCATGCTACACACACCCGCTCACACACACACACACACACACACACACACACACACACACACACACAGAAGAACTCCTTTCCTTCCGCTCTGATCTCTGGATCCTCTGTGGCATCTGCTGTCCCTCTGTGCGTGTGCCCACTGGAGTCCCACTGACGTCTGTGGTCCCAGCCCTTCCCAGCCTCCAGTGCAGCAGCTCTGGCCTCTGTCCATCAGCCAGTGCCCTCAAGAAGCCCGCAGCCCCATGCTGGGCATGGCAGGAACTTTGGGGGCCCTACAGGCCCCAGGCACCCCCAGTGACTTCATCCCAGGCTATTTATCCCAGCCCCGGGGGGGCCCTGAACAGAAGGAGAGGCAAGTCAAATGCAAGAAAGTACAACGGAAAAGAGCATGTTGAAATGTTTGTTAAAAACGACCTTAGTCTACCCTTATCTCTCCTAGTTCCCTTGGATCCTTCTACACTTGAGGCCTCTGAGAATGGTTTCCCATAGAGAAACAGTCTTGGGGTCTGATACCCAGAGCAGCCCTTGTTAAAGTGAGGTCTGTGGTCAGGGAGTATGTCAAAATGCAGGTGCCTTGGTTCCCTCCCAGACCTCCTGATTTCTTCTCTGGACTTAGGATACTTAGATACTAGATACTTATGATCTGTACTTTTAAAAGTTCTCTCCCATTGCCTCCCTGCCCTGTGATTATTATGCACATTAGCCTTTTAAAAACACCTTACTGACATATAATTTAAATACCTTAAAGTTCACATACTTAGTATGGACAGTTCAGTGATTTTGAGTGTATTTTCCAGAGTTATGCAACCATTACTGTAATCTAATTTTAGAATATTTTCATCATTGTAAATATTGTAAACAGACATTTCTCTGGAGAAGATATATAAATGGTCAGTAAACAGTTGGGAAGATGTGCCGTGTCCTTAGTCATTAAGGAAATGTAAATCAAAATTGTAATGAGCTACCACTTCATACCCATTAGAAGTCTAAGGTAAATGACAGATAGTAGCAAGAGTTGGCAGGGATGTGGAGCAGTCAGAACTCTCATGCACCACTGGTCGGATTATAAAATGGTGCAGCAACTTTGGAAACAGTTTGGCCGGTCAACACAGACTTACCATATAACTCTATTACCAATGATTCTGTTCTGAACAAATTGAAAAGCTATGCCCCTTGAAAAACTTGCCTACTCATGTTCAGAGTAGCATTGTTTAGAATTGCAAAAAAATGGAAACAACACAAATGTCCAGTGAATGAATAAACCAAATGTAGTATATCCAAACAATGGAATATTATTCAGCCATGAAAGGAAGGATGTGATTCATGCTCCAACATGGATGAACCTTGAGAATAGGGTGCTCAGTGAAAGAAGCCAGACACAGAAGGACCACATGTTGCATAATTTCATTTATATGAAATGTCCAGAACAGGCGAATCTATGGAGACAGAAGCAGATTAGTCACTGAGAGATGTGAGGAGGAGGGGATAGGGAGTGACTGCTAATGGGTGTAGGGCTTCTTTTGGGGGGGTCATGAAATGTTTTGGACATAGTGGGGATGGTTGCACAATTTTGTGAATATACTAAAAAACCAGTGACTCGTATACTTTTAAAAGGGTGAATTTTATGGTATTTGAAGTATATCATTATTGATAAAACATTACGAAAACATTTTTGTACCCTTATATGCATGCTAACTAACATCGGCAAAAGAGAAAGTAACTTGTTGGTTTAAGTTCAGAACTGAAAGTCAGAAGTTGGGTGACTTTGTTTCCATCCCCTGGCCTTGCTCTCTTCTGAAAACTAAGCAAATTGCAGCAAATTCGTTCCAAAAGGCACTTTGGAGACCATCCAGGATCTATTCCAGCCCGCTATTTCATGGAAGAGACTCCTGAGGCTGAGAAGGAACAGGTGACTAGGCCAGGACCACAGAGACCTTGTGGCTCGTCCAGTAGATCCCACCCGCTGTCCTTTTCCACCTCTTCCCATCCTCCCCTCCTGCCCCCTAAAAAGTTGGTTGACCCTCTTCATAGCTGTGTTGAAAGTCATAATGAAGGGCGTGAGAGTATTATTCACAGCATAGAAAGTCCAGAGACTCAGGAAGAAGGTGCCAGATGAGGACACAGTGGTGAGGAAAGAAGCCTTTTCATGTGTCTGAACAAGGTCAGCTCTTCTTATGGGGCTGTGCAGTTAGCGCTCGTGTTCCTAGGATGACTATAAGAGGTAGCAAAGATGACAAGGAGGCAGAAACTAATTTTTTGGCCACAGTTGCAGGGTCACTGAGGACACTGAACATTAAGGCTTTATTATTAATCAGTACAGAAGAATGTTGGCTGAGTGGGAGTGATGAGCTCCCTGGGACTCAACCCTATTTCTGCAGTGAAATTTTAAAGGCTGGACTGATTGGGACAGCTCTGCCCAATCCTCCGCCCGCACTTGCCTTTTTAGACCACAGTCATCCCCTGAAAGTGTGTTTTGAGGTGGATAAGGAACCGTCCTGACAATTATTTATCGCTACTTTGCGATAAGAAGTTCAAAAAATACTGCACTCAAACTTTCCAGTGTTGCACACCATGATAATGTAAAATCAGATAGAGCATGGCCAGCCAGATCTCCAAATGCCCAGAGCTCCTGGCCAGCTGGCTGTGCAGCCTCCCTCAGTCATTTCCCCAATCTCCCCAGAACGCAGCTCTGATTTTCTGGGACTGCATTTATTTTTTAGGACCCCATCTGTAGCTTTATCAGAGTTTTACTGTATTTAGATAGCTCTACAGAAATAGCACCATTTTCCCTTAGCGTCAAGCCCTTTATAGCTCTCTGTAGTGTTTTCCAGGTCACATTAACAGGCATCGCTTTTAGAGGAGGTATAATTACAAAGCATTTTGTTCTTTTTCAGCTTAGTATTGGCGTGTCTTTTTGCATACAGCTGCATTATTTTTCATTTGATCCTTTTTAATGGTTATATAATAACCCAACAACTTGAACTACCGTAGTATATTAAATCATTCCTCTAAAAGGATGCATTTACATTGCTTCTGAGATCTTTGTCTATTGATTTTAAAAAGAGAAAAAAAAATACCTGTAATCAAACCCATCTACCTACAGTGAGTTTTCTGATGAGTTGTTTTTCAGAATCTGTTCCGTGGATTACTTGCATCAGAATCACTAGGGCAGAGGAAGCCAATTTAAAACACAGATTCCTAGCCTGGTCACACACCCACCACCAATCTGGAGTTTCTGATGATAAGATCTGAGAATCTCCATTATTCTGCCTTCTAAGGGACTTTTATGCTCATTGGAATTTGAGACAAACTCAAAAGATAAACTTCTTGGAATAGGATTGTTAGTTTATCACAGTAACTATCACTGATGGAGTGCTCACTGGGTGCTAGCCTTTAACCCTCCGTACTGTTACTGTCCCTACTTAACCTGAGATTCAGTTTCCTTCCCTGTTTAAGTCACTCTTCTAGTTTACTTGGCTAATAAATTTCAGGTCGAATATTTGAGTCCCACTGGCTCTAGAGCCTGTGTTCTTAACCCATTTGGCAAAATGTTTAGATTCTGGAACTACACTCCACCCCTGCCAAAAAAACTCCGTGCGTTGCAATCACAACTCCCCGAGATAGTGGTCGGTCTGTGAGCCTTCACTTTCAAACTCGTTTAGTCCCGCTTGAGGGGAATTGGAACAATTTTGAAGAGACTCTGGCCTCAGACCTCCGTTGTCTGGAGCCAGACCCTGAGCTCAAAACAGACTCTGAGTTAGAAAAACTCCACAGGAACACAGAGTTGGCAGGATTTTTCCTCATTTCCCAGAGTTCAGAAGTCTTTAGGAATCTCACCTGACCTGCGGAGAGTGGCAGCGGGAAAGGCGGGTTAGGGAGCAGAAGTCGGGGGGCAGGGGCAGATAGCGCTGGCATCTGTGTGCTGAGTGATATGAAGGGCAGATGCCCCACAGGCCGGCGCAGTTGGGAGCCTGGGTTCCCCCGTCTTTGACATTTGATTCTCTCTAACCACAGCCAGTAGGCTCATAGGACACACTGCCAGGGGTGTGAAGGCCCAGGGAGCTCTTTGGCATTGGGGCACCTTGGCTTTTGGTGAGCAGAGAGCATTGGGACTATTTAGGTAGAACCGTCTAGAGCAGGGGCAGCACACTTTTTCAGGGAAGAGCCATAGAGGAAATACTTCAAGCTTGGCCTGCCATGTGGTCTCTGCATAGGTAATACATAAATGAAGGGGCATGTCTGTTTCCCAGTAAAATTTTATCTGTAAAAATTGGCAGTAGACCACATTTGGCCCACAGGTTGTAATTTGCCAACCCCTGGCAAGGGGATCAGCCCGACTGTTTAAACTCCATTTAGGACCTCTGCTAGCTGGGCTGAAGGCAGGTGACTTGGATGGCTATATAAGGTTATGGTTAAGAACTTGGGTTCTGGAGGTGGAGGGTCTAGGGTTCAAGGCCTGCCTCCACGTTCATGAGATGTGTGACCTTCAATAAGGCCTTTCCCTGAACTCCTGTATCTCAGAGAGCTATGGTGAGAATTATTGGAGGTTAGCACTCGCATGCACGCGCACACACGTGCACACACGCGCACACGTATGCACACACGTACACGTGCACACACAGCACAGCCGTGCCTGCCATGTGAGAAGTGTTCTGAAAATCTTAGCAGTTAGTATTACTGTTCTCTGGGCTGGAGTGTCCTCGTCTGTGAAATGAGGGGAATATTTGCACTTTTTACCATAGTTGGAAGGATTACATTCAGTAAGAGGAGTAGGTGAAATATTTGGCATGAAGGAGAAAGTCAGTGCTAGTATTATCCTTCAGAAACAGGGAACAATTACAGCTCAGTGACTTGCTTACCCCCTCACAAGGAGATGCTGAGTCGTAACAAGAAGGGAATGATGCAGATGCGGGGAGACGGGACTGGGTGTGAGACACACACACAATGACGTTTGTCACTGGAGGTGGGGGTGGCGTGGGTGCAGGAAGAGAGTCCTAAGACATGCACAGAGAACGACACCGTCACATAACAACAGAAGCGTGCGGGGTGAACCTTCAGTGTGCGGGAACAGTTCATGCCTACCCTTCGTTCTGGTTCAGAGGGTGACAGGGTGAGAAAGTGCACGTCTCGTGCTGGAACCTCCGCTGGGAGAGCACAGCTGTCACCGCGTGGATGACTGACATCTTCTTTTCTCCTCCCATGTGAGCTCAGAGGAGGGCGCACAGAGACAGGCCTCGCCCTGAAATACCTTCTGCGCAAAGGATTCCCCGGGGGCAGAAATGCCTCTGTGCCCCAGATCCTGGTCGTCATCACTGACGGGCGGTCCCAAGGGCACGTGGCGCTGCCTGCCAAGCAGCTGAAGGAAAGAGGCGTCACCATATTTGCCGTCGGGGTCCGGTTTCCGAGGTAAGAGCCCTGGTGTGTTGGGTCGCCCTGGAGACTGCAGGGACCCTTACAGCCACGGGGCGGGAGGCCGACCTGCCAGACCACTGGGGGCCTTCCTGGGCTCTGTCTTTTCCTCACTGTACATCATGCCAGTGCGTGGGGAGCTCCAATCTGAGTGTGTTGTCTCTAATTTAATCTGAGTACTGGGTTGTCAGCGCCAGAAAGTGACTCCAATTCTTTTGGGCAGAAATGAGTTATAGACTCATCTAATTGTACTGGGTGGGTCGGGGGTTCCCTTGGGGAGAGCGGGAGCCAGGGACTTGAACGTCATGAAGATCCTTTCTGTCCTCCATGCACATCTGCCGTTCCCTCTTTCCTGGCCCTTGGAGGGACCTGGAACCATGGCCGCCTGCAGCACCCAGCTCCCCCCTGGAGAGGAAAGACTCATGTTTCCAGTATCCAGTTGAATAATCCAAGAAAGGCTTCTCATTAGCTTGAGTCACAGGTCCGTTCCTGAGGCCAGGAGAGCAGGAGTCTGGGATGGGCCGCTTCCTTCCCCAGACGCTGGAATGCACGCTCCATGGGTTCTCACTGCTCTCCACCTTAAAATTGGAGGTGCCTTTATGGGCCCCTCATTGTTGTGGGTATTACATAAAATGGCTCTGGTCCTGGTACTATGCCTGCACGCAGAAACCTCTTTATTAATTTTAGTACATGTTTTACTCTTTCAGTAAAACACGCCTGATGTTATTCTGAGTTTTCAGGGTACAGAGACAGTACCGGTACCTGCCTTCATGGAGCTTCCATTCTAGGAAAGGAAGTAGATGATAAACAAGGGAGTGAATACACAATGTCATTTCAGGTGGAAATAAAAGGCAAAGGAGAAAAAAAAGAGGTTAACAGAGTGACGATAATTGGAGAGCCCAGCTATTTTAGAGAGTGGGGGTGTCAGGAGTTGACTTTCGAGCAGACCCTTGAATGAAAGGAGGAGCAAGCCTCCCCAGCTGCACGGGAAGAATAGGATAGGCAGGCCAGGGGTAAGTTCAAAGGCCCTGAGGCAGGAGCTCCTTAGGAGCCCGGGAGTGTCTGGAAGCCAGCAAATAAGGGGTGGATTACAGGAAATGGGGCAGAAGCGGGGCGCCTGGGTGGCTCAGTTGGTTGGGCGACTAACTTCGGCTCAGGTCATGATCCTGGAGACCCAGGATCGAGTCCCGCATCGGGCTCCCTGCTCAGCGGGAAGCCTGCTTCTCCCTCTCTCACTCCCCCTGCTTGTGTTCCCTCTCTGGCTGTGTTTCTCTCTGTCAAATAAATAAAATCTTTTTAAAAAAGGGGGGGGCAGAACAGATAGGTGGGAGCCAGATCTAGAGACTCTGTGGGTCATAGGCAAGACTTGGGAGTTGATTGTGAGTTGGCTGGGAAGCCTTTTGAATGCTTTAGCAGGGAAATGACAGGGACTGGCTGACTTTTTAATGAAGATGACAGTGACTGCCAGGTAGAGAATAGATGGGCGGGGTGAGGCAATACCGGGGACGTGGGGCCTCGAGTCAGGCAGCCTTTGGAGCTGCTCCCGTGACAGGTAACGGTGGCGTGTAGCGGGGGAGCGCTGCGAGCCGCTGAGGAATGGTCTGACCGAGGGTCTCTTCTGAAGGCAGGGCAAAGTGGTCGCTGAATGGAATGTGGAAGGAAGAGTCAAGGATTTTGGCCTGAGCCCCACAGGGAAAGGGGGTGCTGTCTCCTGAGATGGGGAAGAACCACGGAAGCAGAGTGCTGTTTCAGATCAAGTTTGAGGTGCAGAGGGGACTTCTGAGTAGGGAAGCTGAGTCAGCAGCTTTGTGTCGGATTCTGGGGCGCAGGAGAGAAGCTGGACAGGGTACTTGCCCTTGGCGGCGGCATTTATCACCTGAAGATGGCCTGGGGCTGAGTGCAGAGGGGGAGGCTCCCACAGACCCGCACGTGTTACCGAGGGGACATCCCGGGCCACGCCTGGGGGTACTGAGGGTCGCCACCACCGTCCTCATGCTGCTTGTTACCGGCGGTGAGATCACCTTACCCTGGGCCTTTGTGAGTCCCGGCGAGGGAGGAGACGAGAGTGTTGCTTCCTGGGCCTCCTCGCACCCCTCCCCCCCACGCGGTACTGAGCAGAGGCCCTTGCACATCCCGGTGCCCAGTTTCTCAGCGAGGCTCGAGCCTCCGGGATGGTGAACACTCGTGACCCATTCTGGGCTGGCTTCTCCGGCTGCTCGCGGGAGCAGCGCTTCTCAGACGGTCTGTGCGGGGGTCCAGTTTGCCTTGTTCTGTGTTTTAATCCACCGTGGTCTGAGACTTCAGAGAAATACAATACAAATGAACTACTAGGAAAGTAAAAAACAATCTGAGCTCAAATGTTGATTGTTTGATCCAAGTAGACAGAAAAGGACTCTGTCCAGTTACTGTACAACTAGGTTCTAAGTATTCTCAGGGTCTGAGCTTGTCTGGTTCTGGATGAGGGTGGAAGAGTCGGGGGCCTGCATCCGTCCACAGACCATACTTGAGTACCCCTCACTTAGAGGAACCGAGGAGCCGTGGGTCTGGAGAGGGGACAGTGCTCAGCCACAGGAGCCGTCTGAGGGAGCCCCTTGAGTTTCCAGGCCCTCCTGACTCTGCTCCCCCAACTGCTGATCAAAGCTGGGTCAGTGTTGACTAGCAGTTCTCAGAGTACGCCTCCTGGGCCAGCAGCACCAGCCAGTGAGTGAGAAGGTGTTAGGAACACATGCCGTGGGGCCCTACCCCATTGACTTTCCAGAACTCTGGGCCAAGTGCCTGCGTCAGTGATTCTGATGCCTCCTGAAGTTTGAGAGCAGAGCCACTGCTGTGGGCAGGGTGAGGCTCTGTATGGGATGAAAAACCTGACTCTTTCCTCCCAGTAGTAGTCATCAAGCCCCTTCCCTGTGGGTCTCAGCTCTGGCTTTTCGGAACGTGTGCTGCGGGCCCGGGAGGGCTGCCCTCCGAGTGCCCCCTTGTGTGTGCCAGGTGGTGTCCCAGGGGGAAGGGCTGGCTTACGCGGCTTCAGAGGAGAAGGGGGCGTTTTACATAAGTAAATTTTAGAGATAAGTGAAGTTCCTGCCACATCGCCAAACCTTTGTTTGGAAACATTTCTGATGGGCAGGATTCTAAGCGCATTACTGATGACCCTGTCATCTCAGGTTTCTCAGCGTCATTTAATGCTTTCTTCACGCCCAGGATATCATGCCACACCTCATTTCCTTCCCGGGCCCTGAAAGCAGTGCCCTCTGGCTCTCGAAGCGTGCTGTCTCCTTCCTCCACAGTCTCACATCGCAGGCCTTTGAGTTCGGACGTCCCTTAGTCATTCTTCAGGACTTTTCGCTGTCACGGGCCGGCCTTGTTCTCATCTTACCGGCCCCCACAGCCACTTTCCTTCATTTCCTCTCTGGTGACACCTTTCGCATTGGCTCTGGGTGATGCAGCCAGGTCAGTACATCTGTGAGGACCGTGTCTCCGATGAGAGCTGCTGGTTCTGAGCGGGGGGCTTTCCCCGGGGAAGGTGGTAGACTCTGGCACACACAGGTTAGGCCCCGTGCTTTGAGACTGCTCAGGGTCTTGCTCGGGGTCACTTCTGGACCTTGCCTGCGCCCGGGGTGGATGACATTGCAGCTGAGTGGCTTTGGAGCAGTGGGGTCGTGTTGCCGTCCACAAGGAGCCCACGATGTAGGGGATGGGTGGACAGGAAGGTGAGGGGCCGGGCAAGGAGCTGCTCTAACCCTCTGCTGGGGCCTGGGGACAGGTGGGAGGAGCTCCACATGCTGGCCAGCGAGCCGAGGGAGCAGCACGTGCTCATGGCCGAGCAGGTGGAGGACGCCACCAACGGTCTTCTGAGCACCCTCAGCAAGTCTGCGGTCTGCACGGTCGCTTCTCCAGGTAAGGCCTTCCAGGCTGGGAAGGAGTGGTCTTGCCCTTGGTGAAAGTGGGGTGGGGACGATTCCTGGAGGCCAGAGGTTGAGAGGCTCCCCAGGAAGGAGGACAGCAAGAGGGATGGGGGCTAACAGCTTTGGTGCTATCTCCCTGTGTCAGACCCTGTGGCCTTTCTTGCCTGGGAACCCTGAGATTGTCTCCATGGGGTAGAGGGGCCCAGGGCTTGGGTCCCAGACCTAGGGGGTCCCTGTGCCCATCCCCTCTCACGGGGAAGAGCCAGTCAGCTTCAGCTGGGGCGAGGCATCTGCATTCCTAGCTGTCGTCGTCTGGGTCTGCCCAGGAGCACGCTATGTGAAAGGAACGCACGTGCGCAGGGGTGAAAAGCTGTGTGCAGAGGAAATGCTCAGAGACCGGCCCCAGTGTGCTCGGCCCTACAAGAGGTGGAGGGGGGGCCAGAATTGAGGGTGATAGAACCATGGTTGGGGGAAGGAGGTGGAACCCTGTCTTCTTCATCCGTGTGCCCTCCATCCGTGGACGCAGACTGCAAGGTCCAGCCTCACCCCTGTGAGCGCAAGACGCTGGAGACGGTCAGGGAGCTGGTGGGCAGTGCCCGGTGCTGGAGAGGATCGCGGGGGACCGATGCCGTGCTGGCGGCTCTCTGCCCCTTCTCCAGGTTGGTCCACGTGGTCTGGGGTCTGAGCCCAACGGCATGTCTGGGTGGAGATGGAGGCCCCTAAAACTGCCCACGTGCTTCAGGGAGAACAGCTGTTTGGGGTCTTGGGACGGAGTTGTGGGGTCATCAGGGGGAATCACAGGGAGGGTCACAACTACACAACGGCAGGGTCTTATAGAGACACTGCCCAGTGCCCACAGTGAGGGAGAGCGATGGGGTCACATCTCTTCTGGAAGACTCCTCAGTGAGCCAAAGCTGGTCCTCTAGGGCCGTGGTCTGGATTTGAAATGGTAGTCTGGTAGTTTGGTAGTCTGGTAGTTTGGTTTCTCTGAATACCAGTCTTCATATTTATGGGGCTGAGTGAAGCAGGAGGTTTAAGGTCTCGGATGAATCCCAGTTGAGGCTGTGGAGGGTGTGGTATTTATCAGATCTGGAGCTCAGCATTCTAGAACCCCTGCTGCTCTGCGGTCAGCATTTTCTCGAAAATTCCTGGACTGGCCCTTGGCCCTTTATCCAGACTTCCTGCAGGACAGCAGGTCAGCACCTGGTGATCCCATGTTCTCACCTTTTCTGGAGAGCCAGGGCTGAGGCCTGAACCAGCTGCATCTTTGTCCCTTGGCCAGCTCTCGGTGATGAGCTCAGGAGACGCACACACACAGCAGTGAAATAGATTGCCTGTGAACCCACAAGCCATTGTGCTAGACCAAGGAAGAGTCCAAAGACTGTCCTGGCAGGGAAGGGCCGTTCCCCGTACACGGGTCAGGGGAAGTAGGGCTGTGTCAGAGGCCGCTAGAGGCCCTCTTGAGAACCCAAGCTTTCAAGTGAAAAGAGGCAGTTCTTTGTTTGTCCCTGCACATGTTCTGAGTGTCAGCTCCGAAGCAAGCAGCATGCAGCGACGAGACGGGCACAGACGCTGCCCCAGGATGCTCATGGCCAGAGGGGGCGTTGGACAAGGAGACTAGAGACTAGCGTCAGGTGTCTCAGGTGGCAAGATGGAGCCTGTTCTCCCTGGGACATCATGCAGGAGGGGCTGCTTGAAGATGTGAGAACCCAATGGCGCAGGGCAGAGGCGTTCAGAGTTGGGAGGCCTGGGAGAGGCGGCCGGGTAGGACTGACTTCGTGAATTTGTGCTCGGATTCTGGGATCAGGCTGCTGAACTTTTAATTCCAACCTGGCCACTCATGAGCTGGGAACCTCCCACCCCCTTCTTCTACATTTGAAAGGGGGCTAATAATAACCCCCAGAGGGTTGTGGAGAGCAGGAAGAGAATCCATGGGTCCACTAATATTGCAGGCTTCCGGAAAGATGCCTACATAGAGTAAGCGCTTCATCAATTCCCTCACTCAAGAAACACTCACTGAGGGTCTCCTGGTGCCCGGCACCACCCCAGGTCCTGGGAATCACCTTAGAAACAAATCTGCCCTCAGGAGCTGATACTCCAGGGAGGCAGCAATAAATACAATGAATGCATAAAACAAACTATTAGGTCGTGACATATGCCACAGAGAAAAAGAATTGCGATTGTAAATAGAGCAAGGAAGGCCTTGCACAGAGTCCAGACCTGAGGCAACCCAGGTCCCGTGGCCAGTCCCTGCTCCGGCCACGCTGATCCCCCTGGGGGTCCACAGAGCTTTGTGGGCTAGGCCTTGTGGTTTTATGAAGTCACTAGTAGAGGTGGAGAGGGAGATTTCTCTTTAATGAGTTGGCAGCTTGGCAAACTTTTGATCGCAGCGACTCCTTGAGTTACCTAATTGTCTTGGCCTTTATTCCAAGTGGCTGTTTTTGCCCCAGAGAAGACTCTGCCCTCGAGCAGAGTGTAATTAGCCTTTCCCAGGGGTGGGCAGCGTGGGGGCGTCACAACCGCCAGAGTCCACTTACCTAATTCCCACTATTTCCTGCCCTCCCCGCCTTGCTAGCCCCGGAAAGTAACTCATCATAGAAACTCTTCTCATAGTTCAGAGTTTTGAGCACAGAGTATTTCCAAATTTTGCCCAGATAGCCAATTTACATTTTTTAAAAACTGTGTCTGGGTAGTTTGAAACATTCCCTGCCCTGCGTGCTAAGCCCGGGTAGGTTCAAAGAAAACAGGGTGGTCTTTCTTGATCCCTGTTTGCCTAGGA
Source organism: Spilogale gracilis (assembly GCA_004023965.1). Taxonomy (NCBI): domain Eukaryota; kingdom Metazoa; phylum Chordata; class Mammalia; order Carnivora; family Mephitidae; genus Spilogale; species Spilogale gracilis. The sequence continues at coordinate 78,988 of PITA01002105.1, read as the reverse complement.
ATCTATCAGCTTTTTGTGTTTCAAATAACCTTCCAGGTTTCCGCCTTCCTGTTAAACTTTTGATCTCTACCCTTTGCTCCCTTGGGTTATAGCTGGAAGAGAGTGTTCCTAACCCACCGGTCCACCTGCTACAGGACCACCTGCCCAGGTACAGTCTGCCTCTTGGATTCTCTAGCTCTTTCTGGGCCCTGGGACTCAGCTGCCTTCTAAAGGGGCACTTCCACTCCTGGGGCAGCGGGTAGGGTGGGAACGAGCTCATGCCGCATTCAGTCCTCTTTTGCTCCGTGGTATTTTTCACTAAGAACGGAATGAAGACTTTGGAATCGCCTTCCTTAACCAGTGCCTCTTGCACTGACAAGAGGCAGAGAAGGGTGCACACTGAACACCAGCTTTGCTGATAGAAAGCCTCACGTCCAGCACCAAGCGGTAGGCCAGACACTTAACCTCAGTTTCCTCCTCTATTAAATAGGGATAATGGTTGTCCTGTGTCTGGAATCCCCATTTCCCTGCTCCATATGATAGCAGGTATCATAAATGGGATCCTACTGAAGATTCAGTAGGTAATGCCCACAGAAGTGTTTCATCAGCTACAAAATCCCAAGCAAACAGGTGGATTTACCATTACCATTAGGCATCATTCAACCTGATCTCCAGTGGGCCTCCCTGCTCCTCATCCAGGGGTCCAGTGCACCCCACTGACCCAAGAGCAGAGAAATTACACTCAGGTGTGTTGGCAACAGTCCTTTGTGGATTTGTTCCTCCTCGTGAGGCAAGGAGCACATTTCCTGGGAGCAGAGCCAGGGGTCCTTCCTGTCCCAGGGTTTGGTGATTTCCTTGGCATCCTGTTTTAAAGTTCCCACATTGCTGGCTTCTGAAATGCAGGAGACATTGAAAGTTGGGTTGTTTTTGCTCAGAAATTAAGGTTTGAGCACCTAAAGCTTTGAAACCACAGTGACCTGGGTCCGCATCCCAGCTCTTCCCCTTTCCAGCTGTCTGATCCTCACGTGACTTCTAGTCCTTGAGCCCCCATTCGAAATGAGGGGGCCTTTACAGGACGGACGTCATGGGGTGGTGAAACGAGGTCATGCACATGTCGTGCTTAGCAGAGTACCTAGCACAGAAGAGTCGCTCAGTTAAAGGCCAGTGTCGGTGCTGCTGTCTAGTGCCCTGGGTGTTTCCGTGATACACCCACTGGCCAAACGGCAGGCCTGGGTGCTCTCTGTGAGCCTCAGTAATCACTGCTTTCAAAAAGCATACACTTCACTTTCAGAGATGTGATCCCCAAGTAGTACATCAACATTTTCATGTGGAAAGAACAGAAACCACCACTTCCGGTGGTAATCACACTCAGCTACTTAGGAAGCCCTTTGAATATAAGACACGTGGGGCGCCTGGGTGGCTCGGTTGGTTGAGCGACTGCCTTCGGCTCAGGTCATGATCCTGGAGACCCAGGATCGAGTCCCACGTTGGGCTCCCTGCTCAGCCGGAGGCCTGCTTCTCCCTCTCTCACTCCCCCTGCTTGTGTTCCGTCTCTCACTGTGTTTCTCTCTGTCAAATAAATAAATAAAATCTTTTAAAAAAGAAAAAAAAAAGACACGTGAATTCAGCAATATCTGGTCTATTCCCTGTAACCACGAGGGAGGCCATGCAGTATTATCTGCATTTCATAGTAATTGATACAGAGCTTGGATACTGACCAGAAGGGATCACGGATAGGACACTTCAGATGTACACTGTGGTTCCCTGGGTAGAATATCCCATTTAAAAGAGACACAGCCCAGGATTTGGACCTCACCTCCAAAAACAAACACTGTCTTTACCTGTTACAGAGTGTTGGCTTCATGCCAGGCTTTGTGCTCAGACTTTGCGGATTTGCTCATGGACCCTCACGGTAGCACCGCAGGCCAAGTTCTCATCATCCCTGTTTAGGGGAGGACACTGGGCTGCCAAGTAAGTGGCAGAGGCCACATTTGTTGGCTCCAGGGGCCCAAAGCTCCATGTTTGGCTGTGCCCACCTACAGAAGCCATTAAGAGCCACCACGGAGAACTTGAGGAATGGCACCTTCTACACTGTGGTCCCCCCCCACCCCGAGTCTCATGATGCCCGTATGGTGGCCGTGATGCTACTGAGATCTTCATCCTTAGGGAGCCCGGGTCCAACAGTGGGTTTAACACCGGGTCCAACACCAGTTCATGGTCCTGGTCCCCCAAGCTCTTCTAGGCCTCCTCGGCAGGTGGCCGGGGGTAATGAAGGCATGTCATGCCGTGTCCTAGGGCCACCATAACGAAGTACCACAGTCCAGGGGGACTTAAACAACTGAAATTTACTTCCTCACAGTTCCGGAGACCGGGAGACCAAGATCAAAGGGTCAGCAGGTTCTGTTTCTTCTGAGGCCTCTCTGCTCGTCTTATCGATGGTTGTCTGCTCCTGGCATCCTCACATGGCCTTCCTTCTGTGCACCTTGCTGGGATCTCCTCCTCCTCTTATAAGTCAGACTGGGTTAGGGCCCATCCTATGACCTCATTTAACCTTAAAAAGTCTTTAAAGACTCTTTTAAGTCCTTCTCTCCAACTGCAGTCACATTCCAAGGTCCTGAGGGTTAGGACTAATACATATGGATTTGGAGGGATACAGTTCAGACTGTAACCATCCAGGGTCCATTGGCACATCCCCTGTGAACCTGTGGTTCATGCAGGGCCTGATGGAGCCCAGCATGCTATGTCCTTTGCATGCACACCTAGCTCCTCTGCATACCTCACTCGCTTTCTTTCCTGTCTTTGCTACAGGCGTTCTGGCTAGGTCCCTACTGGTCCTGAGGGAAGGATGGAGCTGGGCCCTGGTGGGCGGGGGGCCTGCCGGACTCACACCTCTGATCAGATCCCTAATGGGCATCTCTCCGATAGGCGCTTGTGACTCACAGCCCTGCCAGAATGGAGGCACGTGTGTTCCAGAAGGACTGGACAGGTACCACTGCCTCTGCCCGCCGGCCTTTGGAAGGGAGGCTAACTGCGGTATGTATGCATGGGACTCTTGGGGAGTGCTGGAGCCGGGGCTGCCCCTGTCCACTTCCCACCTCGCCAGCTACTAGGTAGAAATGGGACCTTGAGTTTCAGAGCCAGACACTTGGCAGGCACACCACTGATCTGATGTTTCGTGTGAGCTCCCTATCTCTGAGTGCTGTATGAGTAGGCGACTCCGCTGGAGATGCCCTGGGCAGGACTGTGGCTCCCGGCTTACTGGCTCTAGAGTGGGCCACTGCCCTACCCCCGAGTGTTGCTGGGCCCTGGTGCAGGCTGACCCCAGTCCGACTCTGAGGCCTGGTTCTGGGCAGGGTCCTATCTCCCCTCTCAGGAAAAGGAGCAAGGAGCCTAAAACCTTTTCGGTCTTAAAGGTATGCAATGAAGATTATAAGAGGCTTTACCCTATAGGGTTGTGGAGAGCTTTAAATAAGGTAGATGTAAAGTGCTTTGTAATGATGCTTGACACATAGTAGGAGCTTGTTAAATGATAACTTTATAATATATTTACATTTATTACTAACAATTTTTAACTAATTATTATTTTTAAAAGATTTTATTTATTTGACAGAGAGAAACACAGCCAGAGAGGGAACACAAGCAGGGGGAGTGAGAGAGGGAGAAGCAGGCCTCCGGCTGAGCAGAGAGCCCAATGTGGGGCTCGATCCCGGGTCTCCAGGATCATGACCTGAGCCAAAGGCAGTCGCTTAACCACTGAGCCACCCAGGCGCCCCTTAACTAATTATTTTTTTAAAATCTAGTGCTGGGTCAATGGGAGATATGTATGGAAGAACCAAAACTTGACCCTCGAGCTCACAAGCCACACACAGACCATTCCAGTTAGGTCATAGGTCTAAATATAAAAGGCAAAGCAGTGAAGCTTCTGGAAGGAAAAGGAGGGGCATATCTTCATGATTTGAGGTAGACAAAGATTTCTCCAACGGGACGCAAGAAGCAGGAACCATAAGGGAAGAAAGTTTTACATTACATTTTAATTTTTAAAAAGGGATCAGTTGGGGACCCAGGAAGGAGAGCTGCGTGAGGTGCTCCCCGGCCCCTGCCGCCTCAGTGTCTCTGCCCTGACGACCTCCTGCCCGATGGGGGTGCTGGGCGTTTGGGGAGGGACGGTGACCTGCACACTCCCGGTGGCCGTTGTGTGACCAGGGGCCTCTGTGATCCTGGCAGCCCCGAAGCTGAGCCTGGAGTGCAGGATCGACGTCCTCTTCCTGCTGGCCAGCTCAGCGGGCACCACCCCAGAGGGCTTCCTGCGGGCCAAGGCCTTCGTGAAGCGGTTTGTGCAGGCGTCGCTGAGCGAGGACTCTCGGGCCCGCGTGGGAGTGGCCCGGTACAGCGGGGAGCTGGCGGTGGCCGTGCCCGTGGGCGAGTACCAGGACGTGCCAGCCCTGCTCCGGAGCCTCGACGGCCTTCCCTTCAGCGGCGGCCTCACCCTGACGGGCAGGGCCTTGCGGCAGGCGGCGGACCTCGGCTTTGGGAGTGCCGCCAGGACGGGCCAGGACCGTCCGCACAGGGTGGTGGTCCTGCTCACTGAGTCACTGTCCCAGGACGAGGTGGCTGGCCCCGCGCATCACGCAAGGGCCCGAGAGCTGCTCCTGCTGGGAGTGGGCACGGAGGTGGTGCGGGCGGAGCTGGAGGAGATCACTGGCAGCCCGGAGCACGTCCTCGTCTACACCAGCCCACAGGACCTGCTCCATCGAATCCCTGAGCTGCAGGGGAAGCTGTGTGGCCGGCCGCCGCCAGGTGAGGTCCCAGGGTTCCGTGGTATGGGGTTCCTCTTGTAAGAGGTTAATGAGGTACATTTGTCAGAATTAATGAACCGTTATTGATACATCATTATTTACCGAGGTCCATATTATTTACTGAGGTCCTAGTTCAGAGTTCTTAGTTTTCACTTAGCAACCTTTTGTTGTTCCAAGAATTCCGTCTGAGACCCTACATGACAGGTAGTCGTCATGTCTTCTTAGGCTCCATGTGGTTCAGCTGCTCAGATATTCCCGGTGCTGGAGTGGTTTTTAAAAACCAGGGAATCTGATCCACTTACTGCGTGCCTAAACCTTCCCCCTGACTCTCCTCTGCTTGAAAGAAAAGCTGAACTCCTTTCATGGGCTTCTGAGAGTTCCCTGTGGCTGGTCCTTCAGACCTCAGTACAGCCCCTGCGCAGGGTGAGCTTGGAGGGGTGGCCGCTCAGGCCACCTCCCGGCCTCCGACGTGCCGCCCAGCCCTCAGTTACGGGACTCCTCACAGAGACTCTGCTTGCTTTGTTGCTCCTGCTTTCTGCCTGTGTCTGCTCACGGCATTTGTGCTTGTGTGTTGGTGTCATGGCTGTCTCCCACAGACCATCAGCCTGCTGAGGGGAGGCAGGGGCCCGCTTTGCCCACTTGGTATAATTAGTGCCTGGAGCTCAGAGTGTGGCACACGGAGGATCCTCAGTGACGGGATGGATGAGGGTGCCGGCGAAGTTCTGTCCCAGAAGGCCCCCAGGGCTCAGGGGCTAACAGATGATGGGGGTTTATTTCTCTCCCAGTTCAGAGGTGGTTGTCCTCAGCCCACAGGGCAGCTTGGCTATCTTGTGGCTCCACCGCTAGGGCCGAGGTCACAGTTTCTCAGCCAGTAGTAGGTGGGGAGAAGGGAAGTAGAAGGCAAGTAGCTTCCTTTTGAGGATAGGTTTTGGAAACTGCATGATTTCCAACGACATCCAATCAGAACTTACACCTGTGGCCACACTTACCTGCCAGGGCGTCCGGGAATGTGGTCTAGCCTGGCATTCACGTGTCCTAATATTTTAGGAGAGAGTGGAGGGTGGCTGCCGCAGGGGACACCCACTGGCCCAACCCAGAGCCGTCCTTCTTGCTGGCCTGGTCCAGAGGAGGGGCTCTGCTGGGCACAGCCTGCCCCGAGGCTCACCTGTGTTCCCCACAGGCTGCCCGGCACAGTCCCTGGACCTGCTCTTCATGTTGGATGCCTCAGCGTCAGTGGGGCCTGAGAATTTCGCCCAGATGCAGAGCTTCGTGAGAAGCCTCACACTGCAGTTCGACGTGAACCCGGACGTGACCCAGGTCGGCCTGGTGGTGTACGGCAGCCGGGTGCAGACAGCCTTCGGGCTGGACGCCCACCTCAGCCGCGCCGCGGTGCTGCGGGCCACGAGCCAGGCCCCCTACCTGGGCGGGGTGGGCTCGGCGGGCACGGCCTTGCTGCACGTCTACGGCACAGTCATGACTGTCCAGAGGGGCGCCCGGCCTGGTGTCCCCAAGGCCGTGGTGCTGCTCACAGGTGGGGTAGGGGCGGAGGACGCAGCTGTCCCTATGCAGAAGCTGAGGAACAATGGCGTCTCTGCCTTGGTGGTAGGCGTGGGGCCTGTCCTGAGGGAGGCACTGCGGAGGCTCGCGGGTCCCCGGGACTCCCTGATCCACGTGGCAAGCTACGCAGACCTGAGGTACCACCAGGGTGCGCTCCTGGAGTGGATATGTGCAGGTGAGGGAGGGAGTCCCCCCCTCCGCGTCCTTTTTTTTAAAAATTTTATTTATTTGACAGAAACACAGCCAGAGAGGGAACACAAGCAGGGGGAGTGAGAGAGGGAGAAGCAGGCTTCCCGCTGAGCGGGGAGCCCGATGTGGGACTCGATCCCGGGTCTCCGGGATCATGACCTGAGCCGAAGGCAGTCGTTTAACCAACTGAGCCACCCAGGCACCCCCTTCCTGCCCTTTAAAAAAGTGTATCCATCACAGTAAACGCTGGCAGTGTGCCCAGCACATTTGAGAGGGAGAGAGTCTCTGTCCGGGAGGAGAGCTGGGTGGGAGCTGGGGCTCTGACCTAACCATGCCGTTCGGGGCACCAACCATGTGTCAACCTCCAACCTGCCACTTCAGGGCCCACAGAAACACGGAGATGGGTGGCCTCCCCTCTGTCCTGGGCTTCCTGAGAGGAGGGGGCCTTGGGACTGACCCAGGCTGGACCTGCAGACACGTTCCCCCTTGCAGAAGCCAAGCGGCCGGTCAGCCTGTGCAAGCCCAGCCCGTGCCTGCATGAGGGCACCTGTGTCCTGCAGAACGGGAGCTACCGCTGCGAGTGCCGGGACGGCTGGCAGGGCCCCCACTGTGGGAACCGTAAGTGTGCCGCTCGCTCTGCCTGTGGGAGCTGGCGGGGGGCGAGGGTGCTTTGAGCCCTGCGGAGCCCTAGGGACTCAGCGGAATGCAGGAGCCTCGGAATGCACGAGGCTCCCGTTCGCTCAGCAGAGGGCCTCCTGCAATGGTTCGTTCCCACGTGACACACATGGGGGCTGCCTGCACCCAGGTGCCTTCCCAGGTGCAGGACATAGCAGTGGACAGTGAACAGCCCCGCCCTCCCGGAGCTCTGTGCCGGTGGGGGAGACGGGCGGTGAACACAGTGTCGGTGCTAGGAACCTGGTGGAGGTGGAATGGCTAGAAGGCAGGACATGGGCCCTGAGGTGGCTAGAGGGTGGTGGAGGCTAGGGGGAGCTCATTTTTGAGCATTTCTGTCTGCTGGGTGAAATGGGAGGAATGACCACGAGCCGAGGGAGGAGGGAAGGGGCGCTGGTGGTTCAAGCCGAGAAAGGTCACATCCAGGAGTGAAGGTGTATGAAGGAGATAGACCGTCATGCTGGGCAGCATTATGGGCCCACTGTGGCTCCTGCTCATGAATTTCAAGTGAGAGGAGCCAGCGACCAGAAGCAGATGCCCCTTGGAGCCTCGGGTTTTCAGCCGCTGATAGAGCGTGGCTTCCTGAGGTGGGGGAGCAGACCTGAAGGGCAGTCAGCTAGGGCCTCCGGTCTGGCACTTCTGCTCGGGCTGGGGAGCAAGGGGGAGACCTGCGGGGCCCACGGGCCGCCCACTGGAGAGAAGAGGACTCAGACACTCCTCCTGTCCTCAAGGTCTGCTTCTCTCCCAGGGTCCTTGCGAGGAGACGCCCCCCAGGCACGAGGCTCCCGCCCCCGAGAGCCCGCAGGAGGGCAGCAGCCTCACCCCTTCCAGCAACCGCCCAGAAGGCCTGGGCACCCTGGGCCCTGAGGATGCCTGCCTCCTCCTGCCTCTCTGGTCCTCCAAGCACCCGCCTCCAGCCCACCCACATCCCTCAGCCCCAGAGAAGAGCTGTCCCCATCATGCTGCTTGGGGACATGGCAGCAGCCGGCTGTGCCACGACTACAGCTCTTAAAGTCCCGGGGTGTAAGTAAACACCGACTTTTGGTGCCCGGGTGTGCCCTGGTGTCCTCTGCCAGCTTCCCCCTGAGGAGAAACAAAGGAGCTCGGAGACTTTCGATGGCCTGTTGGAAGCTCACTTTGCCCACAGCAAACGCTACACAAAATGTTGTTGGGATGGTAACACTCGGGGAGGCCTGCACTGCAGGGCCCTTGGGGGTCACCAAAGCCACGGCAGCTCAAGACCGAAAAACTGCGGACTTTTTCACATATCTTTTCCCAAAGATGTCTGAGTGCGTTTGCTTTTAGTTTGAGAAGGGGCTTGAGTGGCATTTGTGACCGGCTGTGTGTGTGGAAAAGGCCTAGAAAGACCCCACTGAAATGTGACCACGAATCAGCGTGTTTGACTAGGGGGAGGGGCCAAGCTCGCAGACCACCCTGGTCTCCAGGGGCCAGGTGACCGTGGGCCGGGTCCTGAGCTGTGTTCCCTTGGAAGGGCTTCCTTGAGAGGTTACTTAGGGGGTAATTGTGCGGTATTTATTGCTTGCTTACTTGTTGAGTAGGATGAGAAGTGGAATTCTTAACAAATAGGGCATGAAGACACTTAGAGGGTTACGGGCTTTTTGAAGCATGGCTCTTATGCCATCTCGGTGTTTTTTCATGTCTAGTTTTGAAAGGACTATTTTCAGGAATGGAGTTGGTTATTTAATGAAACCGGTGTGGCAAGAAGGCTCGATGAGGATAAATGTCTGGCAAACTAGGTACTCACCCCCTTGCAGTCTTTAGGAAACACTTCTTCCCCTTGGTTGTGTGGTTTGGATTTGGGTTTTCCGTAGAATGCTTTGCGGAGCTGTGACCTAAATCCAGACACTTTATCCTGACTTTTCTTTTTAATGTAAACAACGTAATTGTTTTACATGAAAACGTTCAAGGCTACTTTGATTTAAAGTACTGGGAGAGGTCAATGGATCTGGTATCCTTAGACATTACAAAGGAGAGGTCATTTTCACTCCCCTCATTGCCTTTGCTGTGGCAGCAGGGTCCCATGTCCACCTGGCACGTGCGGAGAGGTGATGGCAAAGAACTTATGTGAATCTACTCTACGGTCTTTAAATTGACAGCAGATTCATTTTGTGGTGTAAGCTTTGTGCCTGGTTAGGGCCATGTTTGGACATTGCATTTGAATTGCTTCAACTTAAGAAAAAACACAGCTGTGAGCTCTGGGCTTACATATTAAAGGCTGTTTCTATTTTTAGGACCCACACCTCAAGCCATTTTTGTACCTTTTCTAGGGAAGGTGCCACTGAATAGTTCAACCCTCTCTGTACCCCAGTAGTGGCAGAGGGAACTCCTTTAAGAGAAACTGGCCTTTAATTACACAAACAGCATATAGATAAATATGTTCTCCTTGGAAAAATTAAAATACTGCAGATAGGTCTTCAGTCTTTTTTTCTGAATGATCCTGATTCCATCCAACTTGCTGAATGCTCTAACCCTAATCGTTCATTCTCTTTTCTAGAAAGATATTTATAAATAATCAGATTCCGTTCTTCCTTTTGATGTTTATACAAGTACTTTTTCTTTTGTCTGGGACCCCCAGAATGTTTTTAAAAGTTCTGGTACCTGTTTCTGGACCTGAAGGGATCTTCCATCATTCTACGTGGATTACTTTAGCAGGTTAGGAATACTTTATTAGGAGTCTTGAGATGTTTTTCACATTTAATCTGTTAATATCATCAAGGGCTCATTAGTGTATATTCAGTTGTTGAATCACCTTTGCTTCCCTGGATAAACATGATCTGGTCATGACACACAATTCTTTACGCACTGCTGAATTTCACTTGCCAATATTAAGGTTTTTCCCTCTTTGTCCAAAAAATGAGATTTGGTTTTTCTTGTCATTTGTTCTGGATATTTGGTACCAGAGAATTGCTAACTTTATAAAATGGAAAATACATATTCTTCAAACTAAAGGCCTTTTTTTCAGTTCTATCTAATTTTGCCTTAGGTTGTCTATTGTATTAGTCATTTCAACGAGCCAGATTTTGTCCTTTTTTAAATAAACACATTTATGCATGGAACTTTCTTTTTTTCTTTTTCTTTTTCTTTTTTTTTTTAAGATTTTATTTATTTATTTGACAGAGAGAAACACAGTGAGAGAGTAAACACAAGCAAGGGGAGTGAGAGAGGGAGAAGCCGGCTTCCCGCCAAGCAGGGAGCCCGATGTGGGGCTTGATCCCAGGTCTCCGGGATCATGACCTGAGCTGAAGTTAGTCGCTTAACCAACTGAGCCACCCAGGTGCCCTTCATGCATGGAACTTTCTTAATTACTCGTTAGGCACCCTTCTAAGTATTAATATGTTTCTTTTCCCTGAGAATTATTTAGGGGTGCGTTTCACTTTTAGGAGTGCGGGTTTCTAGCCACTTATCTGCAGAAACTGGTCATAGGTGTTTCCTTTGTGTTACCCTGAGAAAATCCTCTCCAGGCTTACCTCTGCTGCTTGAGTTAAGGAGGCTTAAGGTCTCCTGCTAAGATCATACCTTGCAGTTCTACCAGTTTTTACTGCACATATCTTGAACTTCAGTGTGTTTCCCCATTAAGACAGATGTCTACCAAGCACCACCCCAAGTCATTCCATGAACTACAAGAAAACCTCAAAATACAAATAACGTTTTATTAAAAAAAAAATCAAATTCACCACTTGGTAAAGGACACCAAGTATATATGACAAAGGAAAGAAATGCCCTGGGATTAGGAAGACAACAGAAATCAAGAGACCTTTAGCTCTCAGCAACCAGTGTTAGAGAATGCTGATTGACAACCCCTAGAAATGAGGCAGGAATGACCGATGAAATGTTTCAATAGGGGTTAAAAACAAAACACAACACTGCATCAGAAAACACAAAGAAGAGCACTGCCAATTTTTGGAGGAGGAGAGCATCAATCTGAAACAGAGTTCACCATATTTTTCTTGGAAGGGGCCTAGACATTAAGCAGAACTTAAAAGAACTTTTCCCCTAAAAATGACCTGGCCACAGGACTGAATCCATAAACACTGGGTGATCTTTCCTCCTATGGTAATGTAAAAAATCAGATCTCAAAAAGATACTTTTAAATCTGAAAAAGACAGTTTGCTGTTCTAAATTACAGGATTATAAACATTTTTGTTCTATATAATACAGCATCATTTAAAATTGTATTTAGAAGTAATTGATTCAGGCCTGCTTTAGGCTGAAAAAAAGTCCTTAATTTAGTGGGGACAGCACGTCAGCTTGGTCCCAAATATTCTCCCTGGTTACTGTTTCTCAAAAAGCAAGTCACAGATGGCTTCACACAGGTGGTAGCCATGCTGTTTAAAACCATGGAAGACAGGGTCAGACCTGCTATGTTAGAAGTCCATGCTTGTATGAGATGACAGGAGTTGAGCTCCCCTGGGTCACCAAAGCCACACGACCCGTGGACCAGGGCCCTGCTGCCTTGATTTCTTTTCCACCGAAGTTCCACCATCAGATGCTTTTCACTACTTAAAAAGCTTGATAAAGCAGTTGATGAAAATGTCAAAGAAGAAACACAGAATACCCCTAACTACAGCAATGTCTTGTTTCCATTCAGTAGCAATCAGGTCTCCAGGGAGCCCTTCTCTTTTGTTGTATTATTTCCTGTGGCTCTGAAAACGGACAGAGCCTCCTCTTAGCTGCGTGCTCTGTCCGGAGCACCAAAGTCCTTCCTTTTCCTTCGGAGCAGACTCACCTTTTCACGGCATTGCTTTCACGAAGACTTTAATGAATCAGGATTGTCACCAAGGTCCGTGAGAGCTAGAGAGTCTTTCGATGAAGCTTGTTTCCTAACTTGTTCCTTTCTTCTCCCATTCCTAGAGTGCCATTCAAGTACCATACCGCCCCCCCCAAAGAAGAAAGTTAGTTATCCTCTGTGGCAACCTCCACATTCATACAACAGTGTAAGGAGAAATATTTTTCTGAAGCACAGAAGCATTTCCGCATGGAGATGGTAGTTTCATTTCAACCCTTGGCTATTTATGGTTTGGGCACCTGCTAAGAGGATTTGGAGCCCGGGGCCCAGCAGAGCTTCCTGCGGTGCACTGCGAGGTGGGTGACAGGGGCGAGGGCACTGCGGCTCGCCTGGGTTAGCAGTTAGTGGTGTGGGGCCTCAGTCTCCCCAGCAGGGAGGCAGCCAGAAACCGGGGGCAGAGCTGGCAGCAAAGGCTGCCCTAGGCATGGTCTTTACGGTGCACACGAGGAAAAGATTGACAACACTTTTCATCTAGCCCCCTGGAGGAACCCAGGAAGGCCTTCTGTCCTTGTTCACACCTTACTAAGCCTTCACCACCCGTTGGCTGGGGGCTTTAAGCAAGTCCCCGCATCTCTCTGGATCTTTCTTTTGTGGATGGCAGAAGGCCTTTAGAATCACTGAATTTTTTATTTGAAAACTGGCCAGTCACAGCCCGTCTCTGAACTTAGGGGATTGCCCTGGAATTGGTGGGCAATCGAGCAGAGGATAGTTGCAGGACCAAGTGTTCTCAGGCTGACTGGTAAGAGTGCTCGAACCTTTCTGGTTGGTCAGAGCCCGAGAGCGAGCCAAAGGCAGAGTGCCTCGGCCCCTGCGTTAGCCTGCAGCGGCCCGGGCCGGAAGCAGGGGAGCACTACCTGGGGCAGGAGAGGGAGCCCCACCTTAGCGACCGTTGTTCCTGGTGGCCCCAAAGGAGGCTGGGTGTGACCACTTACCTTGGCTTTCTGGAGGACGGTGCCTTTGCCCGTGACCATGACCGAAAGAGGCCTGTTCTTGAGCGCTGTCGCCGAATTGACCGGGGTACAGTCTGGGGCAGGGGTAGGGGTGGCAGCTTTGGGCTGTAGCGGCAAGAGGAGCGCGAGGCCTGAGCCAAGAACAGGACGTGGGACCCACTCCCCCGAGCCCTGCTCCAGGCAGCCCTGCAGGCGGCACAGGAACCCTGCCACTCACCCGGGGGCTCACGTTCTCCAGGTGGGTGGTGTCCACGGTGGTGCCCAGAGTCACGGGCCCGGCCTCCGCCTTCTTCAGGTTGTCCTTCACCTCCACGATGTTGAGCTCGAGGTCCACACGCCTTCTCTCCTCCACCCTGCACTCCTCGTCGATTTCCTTCAGCCTCTGCTCCAGGCTGGCCAGGATGCCCTTGTCTGCAAAGGGAATGAGGCTGGCTGCAGGGATCGGCTCCCCAGCTGGGTGTGGCACAGCTCTGGCTCCCCACGGCCAAAGCTTGGTCCTATGTTAGCCTCCTGCAAAGCTGGAGAACGCTCTGTGGGAAGAGAACTCTGCCTTCACCAGAGGGCACGAGTCTGAGGTATGCAACCTTCTGCTGGGTTCTTTGGGGCTCTCAGTTGTGTTGATACCTGCTATTGTTGCAGCAAATGCCCAGGGAGCGAGCAGCTTTATTAATGACTCTTGGAGAATGGCTGTGCTGTTTCCACCCGCCCCACAGAGTCCCCTTAATCCTTCTGGCACGCCAGGTGCCCTAAGCCATCTGGGAGTGGTGGTCCTCAGCCATGGCACTTCCTCAGTCCTGTTTTATTCTCACCCTGCAGTTCTCAGGTTAGTACTGGAGCACCGGGAAATGACGGCTTAGGAATCTAGAGTGAAGCCACGTGGTTTCCCCTAGCAGGCCGTTCTGGGCCAGTGGCCACTGAGATGAGCTTTGCCCGCTCTCCAAGCCCAGGGTGAGCAGTCAGCTGTCAGCTCTGCCCGAGGACAAGCAGGCACAGGGGCCGATGTTCAAGAGAAATTCATGGAGAACAAGCTGAGATGGTGTTAATGGTGTTGGAAGTGGGGTTGTATTTTCGTGGTCAGTATCCATACTTTGAGAATTACTTTCTTTTGCTCTGGGGAGTTATTAGCTTAGGATCTTCAGGGCTGCTTTGCCAGGAGAATGAACTCCAGTGGAAGTTTTCTCTTCTCCGGCCCAGAGAATCCACATGGGAAAGGGCTCTGCCTCACCACCAGCTCATGCTCCAGGTGTGCAAGGACTGTCTCTGGTCATCCCTGTGAGCACACGTCCCAGCTCTGCAGTCGCGGCTGGGCAGAAAGGGAACCCAGCTCCCAGCAGAGAGCAGATTAGGGGTTGCCTAGGGGATGGAGGGGGGGGGCATGGGGAGTGACCGCTAATGAGTATGGGCGGTGAGAGGTTCTGAGGGTGTCTGGTGCTGGTGGCACCCAGACCTGGGAAGGCTTATGTACAGTGTAAATGGGGCAGCTGTATGCTCTGTGACTGGTATCTCAATACAGCGGTTCTGGGGCAAAGAAAGCCGGTGACTGTGGTAGAGGAAGGTGACGGGCACAACCGTGTTCACAGCTACCTGGGAATCAGCCGGGGCTGTCCCCAGACCTGCTTCCAACACTTGTGTGTGTGTTCTAACTCTGCAATGTACATGTTAGATAAGCCCCGAGATGCACTCTAGGAAAATGAATAAGTGTTTCAGACAGACCCCCTGAAGGGCAGGTTTCCTCTGGGAGATGGCTGCTGAGTGACAGGGGAAGGATCTGGAAAATGGGCTCCCAGGACTGATTTCTTTGCATGTGTCTTAAATTTTTGTTCACATTAACGAACTGAAGACTGGAGATGCTGGAGGCCATGGTGCGGGTGTGGTTAAGGCAGGAAAGGGGACCCAGGCCACCCACCAGCTGGCCTGCATCTCAGGCATAAGGCCTCGATAGCATGTTAAAAGATGGAATATGTTTATGTGAAAATAAAACATTAAGGTCTAAATGTGTGATTTTTAGAGGCTTCCCCCCTCTCACTGGTTTTGTCCACTATCTCCTGGTCCTATCGACAGGTCAGAGGGCCTCCGTACAGAACGGCTCCATTTCAGACAGGACGTGGGGGAGCACAGGGCAAGAGAGTACCCCCTCCCCCATCCCGCAACACAGGCGGGTGGCGCCTAGGCTCATGGCCCACAGGCAAGGATATAGATCGGGAATCCCGCAGAGAACGCGAGCCCCCTGCCTGACACTCTTCACCTGGGAGGCCCCTCACCTGCGCATTTTAACACGGTCTCTCTCAGTTCCCGTTTCTCTTTCCGGAGCTGAGCCAGGTGCCCCCGGATTTCTTCCTTCTTCTTCTCCAGCCTCTCCTTCTCCTCTGTGTACCGCTTCACCTCAGCTTCTGTTCTATTCTTGCCCAGTTTGATCTCTATGGACCCAGAGAGAAGCCCCAGGTCAGCCAGGCTGGGACACAAGGGTGTGCCCCCGCCCCCAACCACCCCGCAGGTTCAGACGCAACCCAAGACTCTGGCAGTGGCTCAGAGCTGAACATCAGGCCAGACAAGGAAATCGGGCCTACACTTTCTTTGCTGTGTGTCCTTGAGCAAATCCCTTCACCTCTCTGAACCTCTACTTCTGCATCTGAAAGGGAGGGAACTGGACCACCTTCTCCAAGCCATTTTCAAAGCATGCACCTCTCCTCTAGCACAGGTACCTGCACTGGTCACCCTCAACCTGTCCTTCACAGGTGGGCTGGCCCCGGCTGGGGTGATGGCCACAGTATCGGGGCAGCTGGATGGGAAGGAGATTTTCTGCTGCTCAGTCTGGATTTTGACTGTTGTGGTTTTTGGGGAAGGCTCCTCAGGCTCTGGACTCCCCTGCCGCGGCGCCTGCTTTGGGAGGAAGCAAATGCGGCTCAGCCAGTCCAGGCACGGGGATGGGGAGGCAGGCTTTCCTGCTGGGAGAGGGCCTTACCTGTACCTCGGGGTTCTCTGGAGACTCTGCCAGGGGCTCCTCTGGGGCAGGGCTTGGGTCTGCAGGGAGAGTCTCGTCTGGGGGGTCTGGGTGGGATGGTGGTGGGGACTGGGCCCGAGACTGTGCACCGCTGGAACTATGCAGAAAGGACTTGACGGGTGTGAGATCCAGGTAGATTCGGTCGGGCTGGGACTCGCTCAGAGCATCTGTCCCAGGGGCAGCTTCGTCGGGAGTTTCCACCTGCAGAGGAGAGACGGGGTTTTTACTATCATCTGCTCCCTCATCTACAGAAAGGGCACCAGACCTGCTTCTTGTCCCTGCCCCATTGCTGGGGTTTACAGGGACCCACCTCCTGGGGAAGCTTCCACTGAGCTGGACTTAAAAGGCCAGGGTTCAAGTCCTGGCTTTGCCCTCCAGGAAGTAGGAGACCCAGGACACTGTATTTACTGTTCCTGAATCTCATTTCTTGATCTGTAGAGAAGAGACTAGTGCACGTCCTTATGGGGAGGTTAGGATTAAATGAGATAATCCATGGAAACCCTCAGCACAGCACAGAGTTCAGTGCCCAGTAAACGGACCCTGACATCACTATGATTGTCCACTATCAGTTTGGGCCTCAAAGGTTAATGGTGTCTCTCCCCAGTCCTGACACCTCTCCTCCTACCCCTCACACTGCCCAGGGCAGTTCACCAGCTATTTGAGCTGGACAAGTCCCCAGGCCAGGGATACCACACACAGGAAGGTCTTGTCGCACTAGGTTCCCGCACCCTGCAGGTGACTTGGAATCCGCCCATCTTGGGGACAATCTGCTGATCTCTGGCACTGCAGTTTGGTGGGAGGAGGACAGGACCGCCCAGGGGCTGCCCAGCCGGGTCCTTACCATGGCTGTCAGCTCCGACGTCTCCACGTCATCATACAGCATCTCCTGGTGGTCCTGTCTGGGCAGGCCGTCGATATAAGTGTTTGGCTCTGAGAACTTTCTCTGCATCAGTCTGGAAGACCCAGCGAGACACAGTGAGAGGGGGATGAGGACAGGGCAGTGAAAGCCACCAGTGTCAAAGGATTCATGACAACAAGCGGTGCGGGGCAGGAGCCGCAGCCCATGCAGGGGACCAGCACTGACCTTAGTTTCAACTCCTGTGTTTAGGGATATCTCCTCCCTCTCTTTCCAGGGCCTTCTTACTGGAACTCCCCGTTCTGAATTTCTCTTCCAGGAAAACAAACCTCCCTTGCCCCATGCCCCTCCTCTCTGGATCCTACTGCCTTCTCACCCAGATTCCTCCTTTTCAGGACCTTCTTTCAACCATGGAATCTGTTCTCATGTCATCAATATCACGATGCCCTTGGGCAGCCCAGCCCAGGCACGTCCCCATTTGGGACACATAAGAACAGACCCCGCTGTGGTGGATCGGCCAGCTGCCATGAGAGGTCCCCCAACCACCCTGACTCAGGAGCTCTTCTCCCCGAGCCCCGTCTGCTTGCGTGGAAAGCAGGAGTACTGGCCCTGCTTATTCCAGAGTGGGCTAGGGCTTGGGGGTGGGGGAGGGCTGGGAGAAACGGCTCCATCGGCAGCAAGGAAAGTGGACAGTCGGGAAAGGCCCCAACTTCTGCCATAAGGAGTTGGGAGAGCACACCCACCTCCCCCCTCCCGCTCCCCGGCTCAGGCTCAGCTCCTTGCCGCTCCGGGGCCCCAGGGTTCCCATTGCCAGACAGAACTGGGCTGACCCTGGGTTCTCAGCTGCTGCCCTGCCTGACAGAACAGGCCATGGGAGGCCAGCCTGGGCCCACATCTGGAAGTGTGGCTGGGATTGGGAGGGTGCGCGGCAGGGGAGCCCCTGAACACTCACAGCAGGGAGGTTTTGGCCGCACGCACGATACAGGATACCCTGTCAGCATCCACATAGTCGTAGGTGAATTCTTCTGGGTCTGTCTTGGAGCCTGATGCAGAGAGCAGGAGGCCTAGCCAGTGGCCCATTTCCTCAGAAGACTTGGCCTGGAGGAGGTCGAGAGGGACGTGGCAAGACCTGGAGTGGGCCATGTGGGGCCCAGCCCTCCCGGCTCACGCAGCAGCACCCCCGCCAATGCCCAGGCCTGGGGGCGGGGCACCCACACGCCCTCATTGTCACTCGCTTATCTCATCCTTGTGCCTCCCAATAGCATTTCCTGCCACCAGGGATACCTCGATGGCCCCTCAGTGATGCCGTGGACATCGGTCCCAAGTCCCAAATGTGATTCATAGACGTGTATTTCTAGAAGGCTAACGGGCCCAGAGAGCAGGCATTTGAAGTTGATGCCTCCCTTCGTCAACTATCTGTGGCAGTCTGCTCACCTAACCCACAACACCGCATCCCAAAGCAGTAACAAAATTCAAATTTATTTTTGTTTACGGTTTCAGTACAGTCAGTCTTAGGGTAAAGGGCATCTGAAACACGTGACCCCAAGTCAGCCGGCTCTAAGTAACCGAGTAAGTGCCACCGAAGCTGGAGCCTGTTTTCTTCCAGGGGACAAGGTGGTCTAAGCACACGCATACGCCGGGGAGCTAGTAAAGTGCTAACACTATTTCTTGCCTTTTTAATGAGAAAACACTGGGAAACCTATAAAAGACGGCAGCTTTACTATCACGAGGGCAAGGAGCTGCCTCACCAGCATGACACGACTCAGCTGATCGGCCTGATCACTCCAGGTTCTTGGTCAGAGAGGCCACTGGGGCAGGGCTGGACATGGAGTTTTTTGTGGACGTTTCCATCAGCTTTGCGTGGGCACCCTTAGCTCCAGCCACCACCCTCTCTGCTCCGGGCAATGTGAGGGCTTCCTCACTGGTCTCTGTGTGCCCCTTCTCGTGGCCCTTCCTTCCCTTCCCCCGCCCAGCAGCTGGAGGAAACATCTTGCAACCCCAAGCTCCGCATGCCACCGTCCCCCGAAACCCTCCAGGGTGCCCCCTTGGCCTGAGGATCAGCCCTCCAAGCCTCATCACACACACACACACGCCCCTGCCCCCAGCCCGTGGGGCTTTTCCACAGTTCACAGCACACACCCCACGGCTTTCCAGCAACCATAACTAAGTCATCCACTGGGTAATTCGCTGAGAAACATCTCACTCTCACACTAGAATCCAAGTCCTGTGACTGCGTATCTGTCTCCTTTACCACTTATTGTACTGAGTAGATATCTGTTAACTGGACAGCTGGATGAGGATCAAGCTTGTCCCCAGGGTTCCTCCAGGCAGCAACGGGACGTGGAGCTTTTAGCCACCAGGGGGCAGTATGGGAACACAATTTGGAGGAAGTCCCCAGAAGAATGGACCAGGTGAACAGGGGTGAGCCCGGGAGGGTGCTTCGCTGCGTGTCAGGAACTCAGGCCTGCCCCTGCTCATTGCAAGGCATTAGGTCACCTCTTATATTGGTAAATGTAGCATCACGTCAAACAGAGGGTGGAGAGTGGGAGAAATGTCATTGTATCACAAACCTCATTCTTCCCCCAGATAAGCCCTAACAATCGTCTCTCTGCACAGGGCCCCATCTGGCAACACACAAGCCAAATTAAACCCACTGTGGGTTCCCCAGAAGGTTTCTCAAGCAGCTCGGGGAGTTATAAATACTCCTGCTCTCAGTGCAGGAAGTAGCTCATTGTCCCTTTCCTATAACACAACCGCTCTGAGGTCAGAAAGGGAATGGAAATCTTTTTTTAAATGCAAAGAAGTAAAATGCAAGGGAGTAAGAAAACCAAAAAAACCACAGGGCTACACTGCCTCTCCGACTGTGGGATGACGGTCCATGAAGCGGCAGCCAACAGCCTGGACGCCTGCACCTGGCCGCCCTGTGCCTGGCTGCCCCGTGCCCGGCTTGCCCGCACCCAGCCACCCCCACTGGCTGGCAGTACCTCGAGCTTGGCCAGCTCCTCGCCTCGGTGGAGGATGCGGAAGGAGTACAGGTGGTCGGGGCTCGGGTCTGGTACCACCTCACAGCCAACCAGGCTGAGGGGCTGCTGGGCCACCTTGCTCCGGTTCCGGTCCTGGTAGAAATGCAGGTGACTGTCCCTGACGGAGCACCAGCGTGACTTCCACTGGCTGTTCACCAGCACATTCAGGTAACCTGCCAGAGGGGACAAGGGCATCTTTGGCTGCTGCTGGGCCTCCTAGAATCTCCCCCAGGGTCTCCGTTCCGAGACCTGTCACGCTTTGCCCTAGAAGCTCTCTCCCCTCAAGGAGGCTGGGAATCTCAGCAGTCTGTGCCCTGCCTGTGTGTGTGCCCAGCCAGGCCCTTGGAAAGCCATCGCCCAGCTCTGCTGCATTTGGGACTAGGTGTTGCCCAAGGGGAGGGAGCTGTGTCGTGGGCTAGAGCAGGCTGGCTGGGTACGTGTGCAAAATGAAGTTCCCTGACCTCATGCCCGGTTGGCAGAAGCCCTCCCTGCCCCTGGTCACTTAGGCCACATGTAGGAGGGTCCCCAGCCCAGGTGGCCCCACGGCAGGTGCCATCAGCTCCCTGGCCTCTGTGACCTTAGCTTCCCTCAGCGTCCCTGACCTCATCAAGTCTCAGCTTGCAAAGTCCTCTTCCCCATGGCCAGCTCCCTCTTATCCTCCCAGATGCAGCTAGCCTTGCCTGAGCCTCCCTGGGTCCTGCACGCCCCGCTCGGCCTCCCTTCGGAACCCCCGGATCAGAACAGTGAGAACTGCTTCCATGTCAGCCCCCCCCAGTGGACGCTGAGCCTCTCCAGGGCAGGAGCTTCCCTTCCCCTCCAGGGCCCAGAGTACAAAGTCAGGCAACAGTTACCATGCACGGCCATGTTCCCTCCCACCCCGCGCTGGCCATACAGAGGGGATCAGGAGTTTCAGCCACGTGAACAGTAGCACTAGAGAAGAATTCAAGCCCAAGACCTAGGAATTCTGGCTCACCCAGGCAAGGGCCCCACTTGCCCATCACAGTTCTCTGGACTGAGGAGAACCCTGAGTCAAGAAAGCAGGGAGCAAGACGCCAAGTCTTGGGAAGGAGAGTGATGATGTTCTCTGTCACCTTTTCTTAGCCACAGGGGACAGGAGCATGCTTCTCTGCTGGAGAGACTTCTAGCAATAATCCAGCCACATCTCCCAGTGGCTCACTGAGACCAGCTTTCTGGCCAAACACTGTCCCTGAGGCTGTAGGCAGGGGCTGGCAGAGCTGGGTCACGACCCCAGTCTCTTGGCCGGAGAAGCAAGGGGCTCCAAAGTGAGGCCCCATCTGCTGGATGTCCCATTCCACCCACCCGTCCTGCCGACCTCAGAAACCAGAACTGAACTGGGACTTGGGAAAGGGGCTCAGGGCTAGGACACAAGTTCCTCAAGGAAGAGGAAAAGGCCTAAAGGTGGACAGCAGCAGCCTTTGTGCCCTGGGAAGAGCTAGAGCAATGAGACCCAGGTTGGGAGCCCAGACAGGGGTTCCCCCTGGATATTTTGTGGGATAGGTCTGTTTCCTCACGACCTCTGTGGGCTAGCAGCACCCAGACACACCCTCTGTACTAGCAACATGGGCTTCTGTCGTCCCCTTAATGGGTCTCACTGCCCCCCTCTCTGAGTCCTGGCTCCTGCCTGGGGGAGGCACCTCAGCCCGCGCAGCTCCTGCCCGACCGTCAGGGCTCAGGTCCAGGAAGCCCCCTCCGACCTCGGAGCGGGAAGCTCTTTCCAACCCCGGGTGCTTCCAGGTACTGCGTGTGGCTGCGGGATGTGAAGCCGTGCTGGGGCCGTGAGCTCCCGGGACTGTGTTCCCCCTCTGCCCGGTCCCTCTTCCCTAGCGCTGCTTGCCAGGCTCCCTTAAGACTGATCCAACAAACAGAACTGCTGGACAACCTCTGGGAGGAGAGCAGTCCAGGACCTGCCACTCACAACAAGGATCCAGCATCGCAGCGAGACTGAGGCTGCTGAGGCATCCCGACCCCCCACAGGGAAGGCAGACAGGAGCGGGAGCTGCAGCGCAGCCGTCCCTAGGGATGCTCTGAGCAAGACCTAACACCTCTAGAGGCCCGTGAGGTCTGGAACGCCTTCCCGACGCCAGGCTCCCGCCCGGTGGGTCAGCCTGCGGGTCCTGCAGGTCTTACTGGATGTCTCGAGGGATCTGTCCGGAGGCTCGAGCGAGGTAGATTTCTTCCTGCCCAGGTTCATTAGGTTGCTCAGCTTGAGGCCAGGAGAAGATTTCTTCTTGACTGTCGAGATGAGAGGAAAAGCTGTCAGCATCGCACACAGCCGGCTCACACGCGCGATGAGAAGCAGGAAGAGCACACCCATTCCCGCTGTCTCTGCATGTGTGTGCATGTGCACAC